>JAOVVI020019931.1:0-10000 GCA_028571085.2 Nepenthes alata | reverse complement strand
TAGAAGACATTGGGGACTCCTGGGTGGATGAGCTACCCTTCGTGCCATGGTCGTACCGGACAACACCCAAGGAGCCATCCTGCGAAATGCCTTTCAGTATGTACTATGGAATTGAGGTCATCATCCCTATCAAAATTGGGTTGCCTAGCCTCCGGGTCGAGCCCTTCGACCCACTCAACAACTCCCAGCGACTTAGAGAACACTTGGACCTGCTGGAAGAAGCGCTGGACACAGCAAGGATGCACATGACCACCTACCAATAGTGAATCGCCCAATATTACAACGAAAAGGTGAAGGCGTGACAATTCAAAATGGGAGACCTAATCCTGCGAAGTATAAGGCCACTGGCAAGACAGCTAATAGGAACAAACTTTTTCCGAATTGGAAAGGCCCGTTACTCGTCTTGGCCGTTCTATGGAATAAGATTGTGAGGTACGGGGTTCTAAGATATAGTAAATTCTCGTAATTAAGTTAATATAATTAAATTTAAGATGAATGGATATTTGGATTGCAGTTGAAGGAAAATTAGGGCAGCACTAGATGGAGGCTCGAGCGTAGCTTGGGCACGATTTCCCGAAGGGTCGCGCTTGAGGCGATCTCGACAAGCATAGTTCAAGCGTGATTTCTAGAAGGGTCGTGCTTGAGGTGCGCCCGATGAGCGCTCAAAGCACACTTTCTAGGGAGGGCACACTTGAGGCTCGCTCGATTAGCGCTCAAGCACCAGTTTGATATTTTGTCCAACCGACATATTTTTTGTGTTTTAGAAAGGGGAAGGGGAGAGAGAGAGGAGAGGTAGGGCACAAAGAGGAGGAGAGGAGAGAAATGAGATAGAAAAAGAGAAAGATAAGAATTTTCAATCATTTTTGACCCGATCAGAGTAAGGAAAACAGTAAATCAGGCTAAGGTAAGTGTACAATAAGCTCTGTCTTTCCTTTTTGTTGCTTTTTGCCATCTTCTTTTGGGTATTATTTCTCTAATACCCTTTGCCGCTAAGATTTGTTATGCAACACTGTGTGTTTTTTAGTTCTCTCATGATTTTATAAATAAATTGTATGGTTAAGCGTGGATATTATGATTTATGGGTTCGATTTCACTGTTTAACTTGTATTTCATGTCCGAATTTTGTTTCGAATATTTCTCTCAAGCCTAAGCTTGAAAAGGAGGTATGATTTTGTAAATTTTGTGTTATGATGGTGGAAATATTATACTTTGAATTATTTAAGCTTATCAGACAATTTTTTTCAAAATTTTGTTAAAAGATATGCTATTTAAAATTATTGAGAACTCTAAGGCTATCTGAAGAGTTAATTATGTGAAGTTGAAGTGCTTTCTAAAGAATAAGAACTTAGGCTAAGAAACAATAATTAGAGCTCCCTAAGTTAAGTTAAATCAGTAAGAAATTGGATCAATGATTGTTATTTAGCGGGTAATATACTCTGACATGCCTTAGGATATTACAATGATAATCAATGATAAGTCCGTCCATAGAGTGATATGAGGACCGCATTCCTCGGAGCTTTACTAAGGAGGACAAGAACTAAGAACTCATAGCCATCCTGTCATTGGGATGTAAATAAGAAAGAACCTATGGTCATCCTACCTTCGGGATGTAAATAAGGAAGAACCTAAAGCCTTTGATTGTGTGGAGTGAATACAATCTATCATCGATTATTCACTTCCTTAGTTGGTAGGACCTACTAGCTCTGATGCTTCAAAATAATAAAATTTATCCGAATGGATGGGTAACTTTTGAGTTATTCTATGATTTTTAGCATGTTTTCTAACTAATATAAATGAAAAAAATAACTAAAGGAGAAGATAAAATAAGCAAAGATAATATTTTTTGTCCACAAGTTATGTTCATGCATCCTTCCATGATTCTGTATTGTTCATATACGTATTTGGCTCTAAATTCCTTCGAGGGATCTCTATCTATATATATATACATGTGTTTAACATGAAAATTTACATGTTTTTGTTATTATGGTACCTTGTTGAATAATTGGCTCACTTCTTACTCTTTTTATCTATCTTTTCAGATGAAACCAATGAGCTGATACATGATGAGAAAGAATCAAGATAGAGAATAGCTAAAAGAAAATTGTTGGACCTCAGAGACTTAGAATTTGGATGTGTTTGATATAATATGAATGTAAATAACGGATACAAGATAAATATTGTGTGTTAATATGGCATGTTGTATATTATTATAGTATAGTTATGCTTCCACGAGTCTGATTTTATATTTGTACAAGTTCCTAGATACATCTCTTATTAGATCCAATATGGTGATTTGAGAGTACTATGTTGGAGTCATGAATGTAGTGGTATTTTGATTTTGATCATGTGTATGTGCTGTGATTGAATTTTGAGGTCTACCTATATATATGTCTCGTGTAAGGTTTATTATTTAGATTATGTGTGTGGTTATTGTCTATGTTTTAGGAGGATTTTACCCAATTTTCTATAAAAATTAAGATATTTATAAATACTAGCGCATTAGTCAAATTTGATTAACTATGATTATTGACAGAAGTTATTAGAGGATTATAACCCATTCTGTCGCATACAAGCTTTGGGCCTAGAACGACAAACTAGTCCCTAGAACGTAGAATGTCGTCCATCTCAAAAGGTATTACCAGTAAGGGTCTCACCCAAACCAGGTAGGTCAAATGTATGCTGCAAAAGGGTGTTTGTAATATTGAATCACGTTTAATAAAATGACTTATTTACTTGCACATTTTTGCCATTTCTATTTTGTCTTCCTTCTCATATGAATGCTTGTGTGATGTTGCATGAAGATGGAGACCCAGTGGCTATAAGACTTAGCCAACAATCACGGTCTCCTCCTAGAAGGGGCAAGCTGTCTGGTGTGAGCGATCAGATCGACCCCGGAGGCAACGATATCAACAGTGTTCACTCATTAAGTAGAAACGAGCTAGACGATGAAGTTTACCATATGGAGCAAGCATCAATGATTGGCGTAGTCTAGCTTCTGTGCAACAAAAGAAAAAATAAGAGAAAAAATCTACGTATGTATTTATACATCAAGATATACATCTAGAGATATCTGACGGCCTCGAAGATACAAGACAACAGCTAACGTACTACTCTAAGATAAAGGGCCCCTCGAAGGATGAGGCACGGGCCCCCTACCCCCTCTGATTGGGTAGTCGATTAGCTCTTGGCGGTGGGAAGCCCCATCGTTCTTTGAGTCCAGTAAACCAATGGGAAAATTGGGGTCTACCAGGGAAGCGATCCTCCTACTTAGATGGATGACCGCTTGAAATCACTCATCTAGGGTGGGAGCCACCTCCTCGGGACAGAGTCTGGTCCTCAACTTGTCCTTGAGTGCTGCAATCCTTCTCATGCCCGAGAATGGTCTTCAGATAGTTCTCACAGCCTGGCATCAGACTCCTATGGGACCTGGTCAAGGTAGTTGGCCTAGTAGTTGGCCTGTGCTTGGCTCTGCAATGCATTCCAGATAGCGGCATTAACTCGGTGCCATATCTCCCCTATGACATAGGCAGCTTGAGTGCACAGCAGACAAGTGACTTCTTCCCCCTGCAAAAACAAAGACTCCTCCAACTAGCGGGGCACCCTCTCATTCTGCCAAGAGGAAAAAGGGGTGTCAGCCGTAGACAACAACGGAAAAACATCTATACTACCACTCAAAGGGCAGGCAAACCTGGCAAGAAGACTCGACTGACTTGGGGCATGGGGGCACCCTCAAGGCTCGAGGGGCTCGAGCGGTGGAGCGCCTAAGCGGTGCCCTTTTTTTGGCCCCAGTCACGGAATCCTCTCTGTCATTTTCCATCCGCTTGTCGTCACTCCTATCCTCGGACGGAGGTGCAGAAGAAGAGGAAGATGATGATCCCCGACCAGGGCAAGCAATGTTGGGATGTCGATAATGTTTCGATCAGCCATCCTAAAAGCGAAAGTAGAGGTCGAGATGTTCGCAAGAACTAAGTGGTGAAGAAAGTCGCTAAGGGCAGTGCTTAAATAGATAGGCAATGGCGTTGCTAGCAGGCGCTGAAGCAGCACGTTACCCTCAACAGACTTGACAGTTCATTTTGCTTGTTACCAAGGTGGCCTATCTGACGTGACGGGTTACCCTCACCAGGCGCGACGATTCATTTCGCTGGTTACCAAGGTGCCTTGTCTGACGCTACTGTGGCCCAGAGTAATGAATGAAGCATTGGCGCCCTGCTTCCCAAAGCAGGCGAATCATCAGATTACTAAATGAAAATAGACGTAACAATAAATAACTAAAACAAGGAGCTCTAGGCACACAGCAGGAAGACTGAACAATAAAATGGAGAATTCTGCCATTCACATTCATAAAGTTTACATTGTATAAGTATCGAAAACAAAATCAAAATATACAATGTATTCCGGCTAAGACTGGGAGCTTACAGGTGGGTGCGTGGAGGACTCCCTACTGCCTAGGGCAAAGTCGGTCAGGTCAGTGAAATCCAAGGCTCTGTGGTTCAACGGATCGAAGAAGCCGACTGGAAAGTCCGAACCACCAGCTTGACTATCTACCTATAGAGGTGAATGCCTTCCCAAAGTCTCGCATTCAGCGCCTAACTCACCTCCTCCGGGTGCAGCCAGGTAGTCATTTCGGCCTCAAGCTTGGCATTTTTTATACGGAGCTTGACGGCCAACTTTTCAACGACGATGGCCAGACTCTCCAACATCTTTGACCTCTCTCGAAGCCGAGCCAACTCCGTCTTGAGGGCCTAAACCTCCTCTGAACAGAGACGCCTGTATCTGGTTCCATCACCTCCCTTCAAACTCCATCAGAAGCTTTAGGGAGCTCACAGATCTCTTCCTAACTTAGTATGCCTCGAGCCGACAGGAAGAGAAGCAGCCGTGACACCTCTCCCTTATCAAGCAGAAGCCAGGGGAGAACCCACTGAGATTTCTGGACCATTTTGTGGCAGAAGCTAGGCAAATTTCCCGTATCACGTAAGAGATGAAGTTGGGCAGTTTCATCTCTGCACTGACTTACGGGGACTTCTTTAAGCACCTGGCCCACAAGAACCCACAAACCTTCATGCAGGCAAAGTCAATTACTCTGGCTTACATAGCAGCGGAGGAAGCCAATGAGGCCAAACGCCCAGAATAGGTTGACCAGCCTCGTCCATTCCCTGGAGAGGGAAAAAGAAAATACAGCGGCGGTAATCACTCCCGTCGAAAGCAGTATAGGGCTGGGCTGCCAGAACGCAGAGATTACGGGCCCATCAGTTTTACGCTCCTAACGGACACGCGCTCAAACATCCTCATGCAGATTCGTGGGAAAGAATTCTTGAAGTGGCCTAAATCGCTAAAAAATGAGACCGAAAATCAGTCAAAGTACTACGACTTCCACCGCTCCCCTGAACACTCCACGGAGGACTGCAAGACTCTGCAATGAGAGATCAGGAGCTGATTTACAGAGGTCACCTCACTAGGTTCATCAAGGGCCCTGGGAAGAGTTTTAGGGTAGTAGGAGGAGAGGGGCGGGAGCCATCCCCTACACGAAATTAGGTTGCCGCAGGAGTAGTCAATATTGTCACCACTCGGCTTGCCAAAAATCCAACTGACGACAAGGAGCAGCAGGCTGGGAGGAAGAAGTAGCGCACAGCAGACAACGTCATTAGCTTTAGCGACAATGACTTGACCCATGTAGTGTCCCCCCATGGTGACCCCCTTATTGTATCAGCGATCGTTTCAGATGGTAGTGTCGACTGCCAACCGAAATGGATATTTATCGATAATGGCAGTTCCAAGGATTTTCTTTATTTGGATGCGTTCTTTAAATTAGGTTTAAAAAAGAACCAATTAAAACCAACAGAAGGCCCATTGTATGGCCTTGATAATGAACCAGTGCCTGTCCAAGGGACAATCCAACTGGAGATCACCCTGGGCACATATCCGAAAACAGCAAGTCGTACGCTCACCTTCTTGGTGGTCGACCTGCCTTCAATCTACAACGCTATACTAGACAGGCTGTGCCTAACAGTGTTTGGGGCAATCACCTCGATCCCACACCTCAAGATGAAATTTCCAACACCTTACGGTGTGGGCAAGGTATTTGGCAATCAAGTTACTAGGCGGACATGCTATATGTCTCAGATTGCCCCTAGAGGCAGCACTAGAACGGTTAGTGAACTCAATCATCAAGGCGAAACAACCCTGCAGCAGGCAACTAATCTAGTTCCACTAAACTCGGAAGAACCGAAAAAGTGTGTGCAGATCGGCGGTTCACTCACTGGTACGCTCCACAATGAACTGATCACGTTCTTGCGACGGAACGTTGATATCTTCGTGTGGACTCCCGCAAACATGCCTGGGATTCTGGCTGAGGTGATGGTCCACAAGTTGGGCCTCGATCCTGGCTGAAAGCTTGTCAGGCAGAAGCGGAGGAACCACTCCATAGAAAAGTTAATCGCCATCCGGGAGGAGGTGAAAAAACTCCTGGACGCTGGATTCATTAGAGAAGTGCAGTACCCGAATTGGCTCCCTAATGTCGTCTTGGTAAAGAAGAGTAACGGGAAATGGTGAATGTGTGTCGATTTCACCGACGTTAACAAAGCCTGCCGAAAAGATAGCTTTCCTCTACTCAGGATCGACCTGTTGGTTGACTTGACGGCCGGATCTGAGTTGTTGAGCTTCATGGATGCCTACTCGGATTACAACCAGATTTGGATTAGTTTAGAGGATGTGGAGCATACCTCGTTCAAGACGGATCAAGCACCTACTACTACAAGGTGATGCCATTTGGATTGAAGAACGCTGGAGCCACCTACCAACTACTGGTCAACAAGATGTTGTAAAATAGATCGGTCGCAATATTCTTGGGTTGAATCCGGCTAAGTGCGTCTTCGGGGTAGCCTCTAGAAAATTCTTGGGTTTCATCATCTCCCAGCAGGGGATCAAAGAAAAACTAGAAAAGATCAAGCCCTCGTTGACATGGCTCCCCCACGGAGCATCAAGGACGTCCAGCGACTGACTGGATGACTGGCAGCACTGTCCTGCTTCCTCGCAAAGTCTTGCGACAAGTACCAGCCCTTCTTTAAGGCCCTAAGAGGGATAAAGTCCAAAGGGTTTCAATTGACGGCAGACTGCCTGACTGCCTTCAATGAATTGAAGGAGTATTTGGCTAGCCCTCCATTGCTAGCGTCACCCAAGGGCGGAGAGGAGCTATACCTCTACCTAGCTGTGTCAGAGATATCCCTCAGCTCCGTCCTCATCTGCAAGGACTCTGACACCCAACGGCCGGTCTACTATGTGAGTAAAACGTTGACCGGCCCACAAACGCACTACCCGTGCATAGAAAAGCTGGCCTTAGAGCTTATATTCTCTGCGCAAAAACTAAGGCCCTACTTTCAGGTGCACCGCATAGTTGTTCTCACTGACCAGCCTCTAAAGAGTATTCTCCAGAAACTTGATATTTCTTGAAGGCTGGTGAAGTGGGCTATTAAGTTGGGCGAATTCAACATTGAATTTCGGCCCAGACCTGCCATAAAAGCGCAGGCTCTGGCCGACTTTATTGTTGAAATTACGACCCCAACTCTTGAGGAATAACCCATAAAGAGTGCAGAACAGCCAGACGGAGTTTCAGAGTGGGTACTCCACGTAGACGGATAGTCTACGGATACCGGCAGCGGTGCTGGGGTGGTCCCACTACCCCAGATGGGTTTGAGGTAAAATATTCCCTCAGACTCAATTTTTTGGCAACTAATAACGTTTTTGAATACGAAACCCTGTTAGCCGGATTGTGATTAGCGAAAGACTGCTCGGCCAGGCGGTTGACAGTTTACAGCGACTCTAAACTGATCGTTAACCAGGTTAACGGAGACTTTGAGGCGAGCAACCCTAACTTGGCCAAGTACTTGGCAAAGGCAACAGAGACCACCCAAGGTTTCGATAAACTAACCCTGGTTCATGTTCCCAGAGCTAAAAATTGGAAAGCAGACCAGCTAGCTAGAGTCGCTACGACCAAAAATGCAGAACAGTACTCAGGGACATGAGGGAGGTTCTGAACGCTCCTAGCATAGAAAAATAGGAGGCAATGCAGATTTCCGAAATGAAAAACTGGATGACGCCCTACTTGAGATACTTAGTTGACGGATCGTTGCCAGAAGATGTAGAGACGGCTAAGCCGATCAAAAAAGACTGCCGGCTGGTATACGGTAGTCGACGGGTGATTATATCGCCTTGATTACTCGACTCCCTACGTCAAATGCCTAACTCCTGAAGAGGCTGACTACGCCTTAGGCGAAATTCACCTTGGGATTTGCGAATTGCACATTGGCGGTAAAAACATGGCCTTCAAGGTAATGCAGCAAGGCTACTACTGGCCATCGATGAAAAAGGACACACTCGAGTTTGTGAAGAAGTGTAAAAGTTGTCAGCTTCACAGCAACCTTCACCATCAGCTGTTCGCTGACCTGAAATCACTTCAGGTCCCTTGGCCCTTCGTGTAATGGGGGCTCGACATTCTCGACCCATTTTCTATTGCCACAGGGCAAAGAAAATTCATCATCGTGGGTATCGACTACTTCACCATGTGGGTCGAGCCCATTCCATTGGCAAAAATCACAGAGCACAACGCTCTGGAATTCCTTTTCCAGAATATTATTTGCAGGTTTGGCATCCCAGAGGTCGTTGTGACCGACAACGGAACCCAATTTACGGGAAAATACTTTACCAAGTATTGCGCCAGCCTTGGCATCAAGTTGGTCCACACTATGGTGGCATACCCATAAGCGAATGGACAGGTGAAGGTCACGAACTGAACGCTACTCCACGGGTTAAAGACCAAGCTGGAGGACGCAGGGAGCTCCCGGGTAGACGAGCTCTCTTCAGTTCTCTAGTCTTACCAAACAACCCCAAAAGAACCAACGCGCGAGACATCCTTCACTCTCTGCTACGAGACTGAAGCGGTAATTCTGGTCGAAATTGGGCTTCCAAGTCTTAGGGTGGAATCATTCGACCTGCAAGGTAACTCTAAAAAAATTAGGGAACACCTGAACTTGTTAGAGTAAGCCCGCGACGCCGCCAAAATACGAATAGCAGCCTACCGACACCAAATTGCCAGTTATTACAACAAGAAGGTAAGGGCGTGGGAGTTTGATATAGGAGATTTGGTCCAACGAGGCATTGAGGCCATAGGCAAGCTGGCCGGCTGGAACAAACTCTCCCCTAACTGGAAAGGGCCTTTCCTAGTCTCCGCCATCCTATGAAACGAAGCGTACAAACTTCGAAACCAGGAACCGAAGTTGGTCCAGCAAATGTGGAACACAATCCACCTCAAACATTATTTCCAATAAGGAACCCAGGTACATATTTTGCATAGTTGTGCGTACACATTTGCATGCTTGTTTCAATTTAGTAAAATAAGTGTTTCCTTAGCATATTGCATTCTCTTTTCTGTGCGCATGTATATATATGTGTTTGCTTTGCAAGTTTCCCGACCTAGACTGCCATAAGTCGGGAGGGTCTTCACCCTCTCGTTACTAAACCCTGGTAATCCAGGGGGCCCGTAAGTGGCCGAATATGAACCTCGGTCATCCGAGCGGCCCATTAGCGGTCGTATTAAAACCCTGGTCATCCAGGTGGCCTGTAAGTGGTCTAACATGAATCTCGATCATCCAAGCAGCCCATTGGTGGTCGTATGTAAACCTTGGTCATCCAGGCGGCCCATAAGTAGTCGAATCTAAACCTTGGTCATCTAAGTGACCTCCTTTACGATGAGATAGCGTGATCAGTCAACGATGGTCGAAGGGAGAAAAATTCTTCTCCAAGGTTAGCCGCCTAAGTCAACACTTGGGCAACGCCAGCAGACTTCACTCACAAGCCACCACTACTAGGCCGGCTAACACACACTGCCGCCAACCAAACAACCTTAGGATTCCACTCCTTTGGAAATGCTGTGTCACGAACCCGAACCAAGCAGGTCAATTTAAATAACTGATTATAATTTCTAAAATCTAAAATCCCAATTAATTTT
>JAOVVI020019930.1:0-10000 GCA_028571085.2 Nepenthes alata | reverse complement strand
AGAAGATTCAGGAATTATGCTTTCCTCCATCGTATGTGGATGGTTGCCCTTAGGTTAAGTGGATGAGAAGCTCATGATCGGAATTACCCCACCTATGGGTTGGAGTTAGCAATTGGGAGTCTCTAAATTTAAGATGTTTTCAATATTTCATAGAAATTGTGAAGGATGAACCATGAGTAGGTTTTAATATATGGGCTAATGGGATGCTATGCTTCTAATTTGGGATACATAATTGTACTAGGAACCAAATAGTTAAGGAATTATGAGATGAGAAGTCCTTATGGTTTTACTTCGGGGTTATTAGAATTGCTGAGGTTTTGGGTATTTGAATGATAAGTTGTCAAGAATTCGAGTTTCGAGGTTTGGTGATAACTTGAGGTTGTATCGATATCTTTGGGATTTGTTTGGGTTTATAGTTACTGTGTAACCTAGGTCTCCGATGAATCAATGGATAAGAATTACAATTGATTTTAATATATAAGTAAATGGTTAATCAGAATAGCACAGTGATAGTATGTGGGCCCATGGCTCAAAGATTTTAAAATGAGATTAAGGTTCCATGTGGTTGATCATTTTTGAGGCATTGGTTTGTTCAAGGTTGCCATCAGATTTGGTAGATTGTCATGAAATCTCCCTTGCACCAATGACTGAGGAGATCAATAAGTGATTGGGTTAAGTCGTTTTGAAAATTAGGAATTTGTCTTATGATAAGATTCTAACTCAGATTTGGACCGGAAATATGAGATGTTGGGAATTAGGATGATTCGTTTGGTTAAGACCTTCTAAGATAAGTCATTCGATCAAGGATGTGATATAGGATCATGAAGAAGGAATTCTAAAGGATTCTGTCCAATTGTTAAATTTTAATGTTCGTTAAATGTTGATGATGAAATTTTTATAAGTAGGGAAGAATATAATATCCTGAATTTTTATTTAATTTAGTTGGATTTATCTATTATTTTAAGTAATTTGAATGTGATAATAATTAATTAAATATTATAAAATTTGGAGGATATTTAGATTTGTTAGATCGGTGCCCGAGGTGCACCCGTTCTATTGTCCGAGTATCGATTTAGGTTTTGAATATAATAAATGGTCTAATATATATATATAATGATAATAACAATAATAATAACAATAATAATGATAATAACAAATAACAAAAGCAGAAGGGAAGAGGGCAGAGGCTCGAGCGAAGGTTTCGAGGGGGAAGAGGAGAGAGAGAGAGAGGATGGTTTTGCGAGGGGCGGTGGCGACCGTGGCGGACGGTGGGAGCGGCAGCAACTCGTGAGCAAGGCGGCGGAGACTACGTGAGAGGCGGAGTAGCGGCAATAGTGTGTGGGAGGCCGGTCCACGAGGAGAGGAACTGCGCAAAGGAGCTGAGGAGGAAATGGAGGCTTTCGAGTTTGATTCCGACTTGGAGCCAGTTAGAAAAGTGATAGATCGGGTCGAGTCAAGTACACTCATATTCTCCTTTTTTATTTTCTTGCACTTTTGTTATGTTTTTTTGAGTATCATCGTTCTGATACCCGGTTAAATTTATATTATGTATTACTCATGATCCAAGCATGAAAATATATCGATTTGATGTCCGATTTGTGATATTTAGGTAGATTTTTGCAACCCGAAACCCTAACTCGTGCCCGGACAATTTCATCTGATATTTTTAGTTTTATACATGATTTGGTCTTAGATAATTGTTACCCATGACTTGAGCATGCAAATATACAAATTTTGTGCCCAATTTCGTAGTTTTGATAGGTTTTCGGACATGGAATCCTAAGCCTGCGCCTTGAACAATTTTACCGATTATTTTGGATCTTTTGCATAAATTGGCTTTAAAATATCATTACCCATGCTTTGAACATATTGACTTATCGATTAGGAGTCCGATTTGATGGGTTTATGTAGTTTTGTACACACAAAAATCCTAACCCATGCTCCAGCATTTTTAACCATAAAATTTAGGGTGTTTGTATGATTTGGTTTTAGAATTGAAAAATCCTAGCTTCATGGACGTGGATATTTTGATTATTTTTCATTTATGTACATATATTTTGTATATGTTAATTTTACGTGTTTTGAGAATATTATTGGATGTGAATTAAAATAATTATCCACATATATGTGTCATATGTTAAATTGTATATGTTTCGAAAATTATGTATGATTTATTTATGAAGGAATTCATGATCGGATGCTTTAGGATTGTGGTTGGCTTTAATGGTAAGAATTTCTTAAGCTTCAAATTATTTTATGCATGTAATGGGAATTATGTGATGGCCTAAGTTTTGAAAACAGAAAAATATATGACTCATGACCAAGGATAAGATGGAGGATATTCTACAATTAAGTTATGGGCTTCGGCCATGGGCTTCGGTTATAGGCTTCAGCTAAGAATCGTTCTCTTGGAGTGAGAATTATGAATTTTTTGGCTTAAGAGCAAAATTCTCCAAGAAAATAAGAAGTTAAGAACTTGGACTAATGATGTTCATCAGATATTATATTCTGGTAGGCCTTACTGTATTATAGTGGAAAATTATTATTTGCTTTGGGCTGCTTGCGACTATGGCCCCGTCTATAGGGATTATATATAGATGGCCCGTCTCTGGGTCGTCAATAGGAGAAGATAGCTTTTAATTGTGCAGAAGTAAATACAATCCAGGTTACGCTCAACTACTACTTAGTCAGTGAGGCCTCATTGCCTAAGTCCCCATCTAAGAACAAGTTTTTAGTATGATTTGATAAGATAAGAAATAAAAATGAAACAAAGAAATTGAATGGCTTTATGAAAGTTTTACCTTTTTTATGCATGTTTTGGGAATTATTCATTGTCATCCCTTCCTGCATATATATATCATCATGCTCTGAATTTAAAGTTGCATGTCCTTTGATATTTATGTGCATTGCTGAGCTTTTAGCTCACCATTACTATTTTTCTCCATCCAGATGAGTATGAGTTGCACCCGATGATGCAGGGTAGAGGATTTGGAGTCAGCTAGGCTCAAAGACATGGAAGATGATCTTGCGAACTTAGTATGTAGTATTATCTTCCCCGATGAGATATTTTATATTTCTGATGTATTTTATACATAGATGTATGCATATGATGAGGATGATGATATACTCGTAGCATAGTTTTCGCTGTATTGATAAATGAATATGTTTTCGCAGGTTTTTATAGTTTGATTGGATACCTAGTGGTATCTATTTTGGGCCAACGTTATACCGGAGTTATGATGTTGGCGCCGCATATGATTTTGTGGCTTTTGGGTCCTGTGTGTTGACGATGGTGTGTTAGTTAGATCATGAATGTCTGGATTTGTTAGTTGTTGTGTGTTATTAGATGTTGGAGTTTATTAGTATGGATTTTGTTTGTTGTACAGATTATTATACATGTTTGTATTTGTTTGACATCCGTTTTATGGCCGGACCATTGTCAGTTTTTGATTTTGATACGGGACATCACAAGCGGTATATTCAGATGTTCAACCAAACAGTTCATTTAGTAGAATGGTTCATTGACTCTATGGTTAGCCTAGGTGAATGTTTTTGGCCTGACAAACATTAACTGCTTACTATCAATTCAATCAATTGATGTCAACTGCCTTAATCTCTACTATATTACATTATTTGAGAAATTTACTAACTTGAGTATTAGAGGATATTTTGAGGAGACAATCCCAATTCCATCAGAGTTTTTGTTTGTTGTTATAGTATGTAGGATTTAGATTAAACAATTTGATAAATAGATCTAAATTTATTCAAATGAAAATCCACATATTAGGTACACATCATTGACATTGTTTGTGAGAATGAATTAATCAACTTGCTTCTACTTAAATTTAATTATACCCATAAGGATTTGCAAACCGATAGTTTCGAATAGACAGATCATCATAGTAAATACAAGAGAGTGTCGTCTAGCAAATTGTCGAATAATGTTCCCTCTCATGGCATCCTCCTTGAATAAGGTGGCCAAGAAAGTGTTCATTCACCAGCCATGCTAGACATTGGAGCCATGGTTGCTTAACTTTAAGGTGTGCGGATGCTGAAGCCCCTCTTAGACAGGTTTGAGGACTAAACGCATCAGGATG
The DNA here is from genome assembly GCA_028571085.2 of Nepenthes alata. NCBI lineage: Eukaryota > Viridiplantae > Streptophyta > Magnoliopsida > Caryophyllales > Nepenthaceae > Nepenthes > Nepenthes alata. Next base: position 5,903 of record JAOVVI020019930.1, on the reverse strand, counting down.
AGGGGAGATAATTGACACAGAAGGCATTTCTAGGAACTTGTAATGGCCATACCTTATTTGACAGGATACCTTTGATATGTTCTCCTTAATTCTAAAATGATAATAACCCGATCAAATAAATAATCTATTCTTGGCAAGGGGTATTTATTTTGACAGTTATCTTTTTTAACTTCTGATAATCTATGCACAATCTCATAAACCCATCCATCTTCTTTATAAACAAAGTCGTTATACTATAAAGTGATGCACTCAGTTGAATAAAGTCATTTTCCAATAGCTCTTGCAGCTACTTCTTTATGTCTTTCAACTCTGAAGTTGCCATCCTTTTTAGGACTTTAGAAAAGATCCTAGCATTACCTCTATATCATACTCAATCTCCTTATTTTATGACAAATTAGGTAGATCTTCCAAAGACATATACTCAAACTTCCTTACTATTAGAATCTCTTTTATTGAAACACTATGGCTTCTAGTGGTGGTATTATAAGCTAAGTATGCTTGATACCTGTCTTTCACTAAATGGCATTCATAAAGGACAGAAATCACATAGGTCAATTCTTTTTATTTATTCCCTAGAAAATGAAAAGGCATACGATTCATATTCAAAACATACATTCTCTTGTGAAAATAGTCAACATCAGTATATAGTATGTCAATCAATTCATAGCTAAAACTACATTAAAGTTGTGCAAGTCTATCAAAATTAAATCCATTACCAACTCAAACCCATACAATTAAATTATACTCATAGGGTATGTAATATCAATTATCAAATATGTACCCATCGGCATAGACACAATTAATGAATAATCTATAATCCTAGGTAACAAATGTAAATAGCATCCAAACTTGAGCGATACAAATGAATGTTTAAACCCCAAGTCCAATAATATATGAGTTGAAATCTTAAAAATTAAAAGCTTACTTTCAACCACTGAAGGACAACATCTACATCATTGGTCGTTATAACAAATGCTCTTCTCGAAGTATTAGGCATTCAAACTGTTTGCTTCAAGGGGTAATGATATTCTTGATCCTTAGATTGGCTGCAATTGAAACATGCTCCCATCAACTTACAACAAGGCCTTCTTCTAAGGAACTTCCTATAACGAGGGCACACAAGATTTAATTGTTGTTGCTTGCCTGACATGTCTTAGAGTTTAGCTTCCATTCTTGTCCCCTTATTATAGAACTTTGACCTCTTATGGGATTATTTGAACCTAATCTTCGGCCTCTTCAATTAGCATTTTTCTTCTCAAAAAACTTTTCACTCTCTACCTCCTACTCATAAAATAATGCTTGATTGAGAATTTTACAATATGTTTTCAATCTCAATGTCACCAATTACTTTCAAATTGTATCGTTCAATGGTTGAAGAATTTTTCTCACTCTCTTTTTTTTGCCTATTACAATACGTGGAGCATGTCAAGTCAATTTGGTGAATTGGCATCATATTCCATTACCATCTGACTTCCTTGCTACAAGTAAGCAAATCCCTCTTCCTTTTGCCCTTGCAATCTCTTTGAAAAATGCTTGTCTAGGAACACATCCAAAAATACATTCCATGCCTTGTCTTTATTCTCCAATCCTATGATCTTTTTCTTTACTAACCATCAATGGTCAATTTCTCCATCTAGCATGCAAGTAGCAAACATCACATTGTCCTCATCAAGATAATTGGTAATCTTGAAAACCTTCTTTATATAGCGAATTCAGATTTTAGCCTTTGTCGGATCAAAATCACCTAAAAACTCATGCACATGCTTATTAATAAATTGATTATTGGCTGTCAAAGCAATTCCCAAATTCACAACTGCTAGCTTTGGATTTGGTTACCTTTGGACCATTCTATCCATCACTTTCGCTATCAATGCCACAATGGCCATATATTTATTTTTCCGATTAGAACTTGAACCACATTATCCATCAAACATTATGATATTTGTGATGATGCAATTTATAAATTTAGTTGCTCAAATCAAATCATACACTTTTATTATAACCTTCTCTGATACAACTTCTATATCACGTCCTTCACCCAAAATCAAGATTTAATTTATTTCATAATTAGACTTCTAACAAAATCCATAATTAAAAGTTTAAAACATTAACCTAATTCCAATCTAATACTGGGAGGTGATCGTGCAACAATACCATTAAACATTATGATAATATATAAATATCAAAGATAGGATATAAAAGTCACAATCGAAAATGATTCCGATAACTCATTACCTGACCGACGAAAACTATAAGTTAGGAAAAGTATCATGAAACCTGATAACTAATTATCTGACGTTCAATACTGAAATATAAATTCAAGGCTCAAGGCTAAATATACAATTTGAGATGTTATCAAAAGATAGTAAGTGTGAGTTTAACACTTAGTAAAATATGTATAATTATATATATATAATTATAGTGAATGAATATGAAAAAGATAGTATCCATAATTGAAACCAAAATGCTAAAAATATCAAAAATCTAATAAAAAATATAAAAATCATGTATAATTATTTGAGAACTAAGGATCGATGATGACCTCACTTAAAAAAGGTTGAATATTAAAATTTAGGCTATAATTCATATCACTAACTAAAAGCTATATGTCACTGTTCACGATTTATGGATGGATTGTTTTTTTTTTTTGGTAAGTATTATGGATGGATGGATTATATTATTTCTTCCTATAATTAAGGAAAATTAATTAGTAAGCAAGATTATTTTTCACATTACATATGAGATTGGTGTCAAACCTAATTTGTTTATGTCACCTTACCAAAAGTCATAATGTGGATATGGAAGCAATACTGGTGGCATGAGAATTTAAATATGTGTCGTCAAAAGATTTGTCATTGACTAGATATATTGAATTTTCTATTAACTTGGTGTCGTGGCCACCGCCAATTCTCAAAACTTTGTAGAAGATGATTCCTTTGAATTAAAATGAGTTGAATAAGCAAATACAACATTTGATAGAGAAATTCCTTTATTCTACTAAGTGTATAACCTAAAGGGCGGTTTGATATTATTTCTAAAGAAGAAAGATTGATCTATAAAATAATACATAGGCTATGGATTCAAATAAGATAACAATTAAGAATAAGTATCCATTATTGATAATTAATGTATTGTTTGACCAATTACAAGTGGCACAATTTTTTTAAAAACTCAGTCAATGTTTGTGTCATCTTTTATGATATTTAATTACATAGAAGGTTACATGTATTTTAAGATAGTATATGGTTGTACTTAGCAAGAGTATAAATTACAATTAGATTTGCCTCTCAAACTTTCTAAATGAAGAGGTAGATTACAAAGGGCAAGCAATGATCCCTGAGTGTCATTAATTATTACAAGTCATTCAAGGAACTATTAACTAAACTAGATCAATTAAATTTTTTAGTGATCAAAGGGAGTTCATTCAAGTTTTGGGGTGAGGATGTGTCAATTCTGTTGGATCCTTTCAAGAATAGGCCAACCAATTCTTGCCAAGTTTCACCTCCAATCAGAGGGAACAAAAGTAATCTTAGCACCCGGACAGAAATAACTAAACTCCTAATGAGAGATTGAAGCATTATTTTGGTACGATTTAATGCTAAGGCTAGAGGTATCTCAAAAATTACTGATGATGTGAAGTTAAATGCTTACATTTTGACTGTTAAACCAAGCCACTTTTTTAGGTTGTTGGTTCAATAGGACCCCAAGACGTTCCCGGAGGAGGAAGCCATCTCTATGGCTACGTAGCAATAGAGAAAGCAAATGATACCAAAAGAGCAGAACACCCAAACTATGAGTAGCATTTGGGGTAGACTAGAGGTGGCAAGAGGAGAAATAGTGGCAATCAACAAGCTTAGAGAGAAAACGCATGAGAAGATGGTCGTGGTAGCCGGATGATGAGATTAAATTGTTATTGAGATTTATGTATTTTTATTTTTATTGAGTTTATCATGATGTAGAACTGCAAGTGAATGAAATAGTTGGAATGTGAAATTTATGTTATTTGGTTTTAAATTTTTAATCTGCGTGAGCGGCTCGAGCCTCGTGTTTAAGTATTTAGGCTTGGGTTGCCACAATAATAATAATAAATATGAAAATAAATAACAGAAGGAAAATGGGGAGAAGGGAAGAGGGTTTCGGGGGAGAGAAAGAGGCGAGAGAGAGAAGAGGGCTGCGCAGGGAGAGGCGGCGCACGGTGGTTGGTGGTGGCCGGTGACGTGAAGCAGCGGCAGCAATTGCGGGTGCTGGCACGAGGGAGAGAACTGCGCAAAGGAGAAGAGGAGAAAATGGAGGCTTTCGGGTCCGATTTAAATTTTGAGCTAGTTGAAAAAGTTATAGATCAGGTCGAGACAAATGCACCCATACTCTCCTTTTTTGTTTTTATGCATGTTCATTTCATGTTGGTACTGTTTACCTACTCCCCGGTTGGTTTCGGCTTCCGATGTTTGGTATTTTTGTATAAATTGAGACTAAAATATTATTACTCATATCTTAGTATAATTTATTTATCATTTGATACCAATTTCCCCTCCTATTTGTCCGATTTGGCCTCGCCAAACCCTAACCCGCGCCCAACTTGAGATTCTCTTCTTTCCCTTCAATTATTTGTTTAATTAACCAAATTATGAATTATCATTTTCTAATTATGCATATAGCTCGGCCGGGTATCCGATTTCATAAGTATCGACCCATTTGTGACGTCCGAATACTCTAAAACGGCCATGTTACTATTCATTCGAGGTCGATTGTGAATTTGGTATGCTTTCCTCGTAATTAAGTATTATATAAACTATGTCTAATTGTATATGTCCATTTGTAAGTCCCAAAAAAATGTGTTTGTATTCCGTTGTGAAGGAAATGTATTCCGGAGGCCCCTGAAATAATAATTGACTAATGATGGTAAAAATTTCTAATCTTTCCTATGAATTATGGTGACCATGCATCCAATTAACTTATAAAAAGGTTTAAATTCGAATGAAAGATAATAATCGCATATACGTTCAGAGGAAAGTCGACAATGTGTTATGTGATCAATTGTTCTCCCGTATGGAGATATTGTGAATCGAATTGTAGTGGACCTTCTCTTAAATGAATAAGAAATCATAAAAGTAGGACTATGAATTTATGTTATGAAGGATAATATCCCTTGGCCCACTATTAGTGTTACAGTAGAGATTCAAGGGTTATATTGGCCGAGTATTGTAGCGGGTAATATTCTTGGCAAGTTTTAAGATATTACTGTGAAAGGATGATGACTGTCTCTGGGCCCTGGGGGAACATATGGGGGCCTTGTATTATCGGCCCATCTACAGGCATGATATGTAAATGGTCTGCCTCTGGGTCGATAATAGGAGCTTGTGACTTTAGATCATGTGGGGTATCATGATCCTTTTATCGTTCTCCTGCACATTCGGTTAGTAAGGTTTACTGACCCTGATTCACAAAGATAAATAATTATGCATAAATTATATTCCAAAGAAAAATAAATCATATTCTAAAATATAATTGAATACATATTGATCATGTTCTTATCTATGCATCATTTTTCGTGATTATATATATCTTTCGTTACTTAACCTTGCTTATATTGTCTACGGTTTCGAATATGATCCACTAATTGAGGATTTAGCTCACCCTTACTGCTTCTCATTATCTCAAGATTAGCACAGACTTGTTATGCCCATACGACAGAGTAAAGATTAAAGGTGGACTAGGCTCTAGACTTGGAAGACCGGATCGGAAGACTTATACCTTATAGATTATAGTTAATTGTATATATTCATATTTCAGTTGGGTTTATTAATGTATATTATACAAAATAACTAATGATCAGGTAGTTTAATTTTCGCCATCATTTGAATTTTTTTATACTTCTGCAAGATATTGTGGTGTATAATAGGGGC
>JAOVVI020019929.1:0-10000 GCA_028571085.2 Nepenthes alata | reverse complement strand
AAAATAAATCAAAAGTAAATATTAACTTTGAAAATATAGATCAATTTATTGAGAATGTTAATAAGTTTTTGAGAAAATTTTTTTATTAGATTCATTATATATATTTTTTAAAATATATATTTTAATAGTTATAGTAAATAGGCAGTAATATTTTCCGATACCAACTCGTGCAGAACTCAATGAAAACAAAAAAACACACCTTAACGGAGAACTCGTTGTCACGCGCCTGTGTATTTTTGTTTTTATTATTTATTCACAAAATTCACATTAAGGCACTCTTCATTTAACCGAAAATAACTCATACACTTTTTAACATTTGACATTTATAAAAAATAATAATAATAATAAGTTAGACAAAAATTATTTTTCACGTCAATAATAAAACTTAAGTTTAAACTTTAAAAATTACTTTTTGACGTTTAATAAAATAGTTATTTTTTAAAACACATTTAATAAATATTATTAACTCATGATATATGAATTGCTAGATAGTGAGTCTCAGAAGATCACCTTATTAAGACAAATCGATTGTTAGATAAAGGGCCTTAAAATAGTATCTTATTAGAGAAGTTGAATTGTTAAAAAGGATAAATTATTATCGAGTCAGATTGCAAATCGAAATGCCAGATTAATCGTAAAACACTGATTAAAGTCAACATTGACACTTTTAATTAGTTCGTGATGTTCACAACAAATAAAATACACCATGGAGTATCAAAAATCACAATAAAGATCTCATATACTTAGTATGATTAAATATTTAGTTAAGACAATGTCAATTTAAAAAATTAAATGTAATTAGTTACTCAAAAATTAAATTAAGCCAACTAAAGACAAGAAACGGCCATTGAATTGCCCTCTAAAAATGTCAGTGTTGCTTTAAATATAAACTCCCATAGTATAGAACGAACATTTTTTGCTTTCACACCTCTCATTAAACTAAGCATTTACTTACTAAACACTTATTCGGACACACTTAAACTTGCACTAAGAAGTATGTTTTTTGCATAACTTACTCCCTATAAAGAAACCTTTAGGCTAGAGCTTATTATCTAGGGGTTAAGTAATCCTCACTTCTCTAATTTTCTTTATACACAGTCTCATAAAACGTGCTTGAACATCTAATAATAAATAAGGGAGTAAGTTTTATATATTGTAATCTTTGGTTTGAGTACGTGGCATATAATATTCAAATTGAAAGATCAAATGTCCCGAATCAAAATTTTATGGTTCAAATGTTGATTTACAACATATACTATTGGCATTATTTGTGGAAATGAGTTCAGTAATTTGTTTTCCTATTAACTACTCACAAATTCACCAAAAATAGCTCTTGAAAATTATAATCATGTTAAAAACCATGTACTCAGGGACATTATAATGACTATATAAATTCTCCAACTGAAGGAGCTATAGAAAACAATGCGAGTCATGGTGTCACTAACTCTCTGGTTAACCCGGATATGGGCACTATGACCACTCATCTACAAGACATGTCTAAGATCATCAAAACACTCTAATAGATAGTTAAAGATCGGTCTCAAAAGACTGAAACTCAACCAACTATAAGCTTTAATCTAAAACATGAGGTAAAAAATAGGACACCTTTAGAAAGATGCCAATTGAAGCTCGAACTCAAAAGGCCAGAACTCAACCACTATGACCTCTATAAGTTTTGGTTAATTTTGTGGTGGGACAATTTCATCCCTATTGAAAGAACAGCTTGACAATGGGATTAAGAAGCAACTTTAACGTTGCAAATCTAAGTTCTATGTGAGAGTCAAATCTCAAAACCAGTAGGGAGGAAAGATTATATAGTAGCATCCATATTCTCATTTAATAACTTCAATACACAACGTAGTTGCAAATCACACAAATCAAATAATTTTTTTCATTGCTTGAAAATTCACTTCCTCGATTGACATAGAAAATAAGAAAGATAAAAGGACAAGGATTCCCAAACTTGTCTATCCAAGTAGGCTAAATGTCATTATACTCGCTACTCTTAAAGTTGTTGGGGTCACTCCCTTGTGGGAATGTGTCCGCAGACTCATACGTGGATATAATCCACGGATATTTTGTGCTCTTACTCTTTGTACTTGAACATTATAAAATGTTTGAGAATCCTTTTTTTTTGTTGTTGTTAGAGTTCGAGACTCATGTGTAATGCCAGGAGGCATCTTTTGAAGGTACGAAGACTTGAGGGCGAAAAGCACACGTGGAGGACAGTTCAAAGGATCTTCTGAGCACGCCATATTTGTGAAAATATGCAGCAACCCTTGCAGAATGGTGCATCGTTTCTGTAAAGTCGACAATCTGTAGAGCCCTTACAGATTTGCAGATTGTTAGGAGGCCACCTGTACGGGTATTTTCCACGTTGCTGACTGTTGCTTTTAACAACTTTTGTATATATTTATAGAGAATGTGTAAAGCAGAGTGAGTGAGAGAGTGAGAAAATTGAGTGAGGAAAAATCGTGTGTGTGTTCTCGTGCTCTATTTTTCTTTTTATTTTTCTTCTACTGCTGTTAGGGCTTGTGTAGCCAATAATTTTTGTAACCAACTCTCATACTTAATGGATTCATTTTGGTGGATTGAAATCCTGTAATTTTTTTATTTATTTTAAAGAATTTTTCACGTAAAATTAGGTTGTGTTCTTCTTCTTCATTTTATCTCTCCTTCTTGCTGACTTGTCCGAGTGCCTGTGTGAGTGGGCGTGAGTGTTGTCTAACTGTCCGACCAGTCACTTTTCCTTTTTGTGCCAACAAAAGTCCCTGGAGCAATATGATGGGAACACTAATACCATAAACCACCTAGACCATTTTGAATCTATGTCTAATAGATGATACCTACCAAGAAAAAGTATGAGGCAATGGCATTATTTCATGAGTTAAACATATGAAATACGGGATAATGTAAGTTTAGTAATAATTTTTTCTTAATATCTGTTGTAGGAACGAAGTAGTATTTAATTTTAAATTGTCAATTATATTATTTATGAAAATAACAAATTCATTAAGAAAATTTCAAAAAAATATTTGGGTTCCAAAATTTAAAGGATATGGTAGTTTATTAGTGTTTTCTCCCTAACATTAAAAGGTGATATATAAGTGTACTTTTATATGCTAAAATGAAATCCAATCAAATCCTTTCGAGAACACTCCTTTCGGGCTGGAAATGTCTCAATCTCTTTGGAAGAGGCAAAGTTGAAATACTCTCCAAGCTTTGAATCCCTAGCCAAGGCAACATTGTAATGTACGAGGCAGTAATCATCAGACTAAAATTAGCCAAGGAATAAATTGTCAAAATTTTGATAATATTATGCGATTCTAAATTGGTGGTGAATCGAGTGCTTGACACCATCAAGGAGAACAGTGAAGACCTTGTCAGATATCTCACCAGAGTTCTGGCCTTGCTTGCAATGATGGGAAAATTGAGGTTTTCCATATTGCCGAAGTAGAAAACTAGAAAGACGATGATTTATCCAAAACGGTAAGCTTTGGCTGTTCAAGGGAAGGCAGTAGTGAAATGAGAGAAATTCTCAAACTGTCCATTATTTCCAAAAAAGCGAAGGTTCTCTTGATCTTAGATGAGTTTACCTAGATGAGCCTTTATTTCAACTATCTATGGCAAGGAAACTGGTCCAAGAACAAGCTCGAAACAAAGTAAATTATAAAGACGAGTGCCTGATACATTACCATTTAAGAAATGCTTTATAGTAACTATACTTGACCTGTTATATGAGATACCTAAATTCAATTGAGGTCGATTGAACATTCAAAAAAGTACATCTCAACATGCGTGACCATCTATGGCATGAAAAGTAGCCAAGAACAAGCTCGAAGCAGAGTGAACTATGAAAACAAGTAACTGATACGCGACAATTTATGGAATAATATGCTGCCGAGATACCAAACCCATTACATGAGGTGCCCAAATCCAGTTAAAGTCAACTATAAACTCATAGAGTACATCTTGATAAATGTGAGACAAATTTGGAAAAAAAGAACCTAGCATTTAAAATCACAATACAAGACCATTTCCATCCCACGAGGAAGTATCATACCCTAAAACTCATCAAGAAGTGTGGCAAATATCACATACACGATAATCTACCCAAACAGCCCCCTACAAAGTTGATGACGCTACAAACCCACTGGGGCCATTCGCACAACGAAAGCTTGATTTTGTTGACGTTTTTCACAAGGCATCATTTGAAAGTATCATGTACAAAAAATTCAAAAATAATTTTATAATTTTCAGGAATATATTTCTAGTAAATGTGGACCGTGTAGGGCATTTGCAAATAAATATTTGGAGTGCCAGGAGAGGAATAGTGTCCAGGTGCAAGCACTGTTGAGTTTAATATTAATACATGGAAAGGAAGACTCTTGTGAAGAGGAAAAGGGCTGGCAAGATGCTCGTGAGGAGGTTGATGAGTCCCACCTTCTAGCCAATGCATGCTTAGTCATTCATGTGAAACTTTTTAAAAATAGATTGCATTATTTTATAATATGATTTAATTATTAAAAATATTAGATTATATAAATACGAAAAACGCGTTGGAGGCCTTAAGTGTTGGGTATTATTTGAAAATCGTCCATTGACCTTCAATTAGGACCATTGAATAATCAAACACGATTAACAAAACTCGATCAGATAGTAATTACAGTTCACATTACTCACCCTACAATTTTTTTTTTTAATCCAAATGGTGAATGACCGAATAGCTCCATAGCATCGTAATATTCTCATGCTATGGAGAGCTCGTCCTTATGATCATCGGATGACGAAATTGAGGTCTAGTTGTAAGGAATATCAATTGTATGTCACCCTTCTCGACGAGGTTGTCGTCCATATTATCGATTGCTTCAAGGAATATAGGTCTCTTCTGTGTGCTTGCTCGAGGTCGCTAGGTCTGGTCCATTTATCATGTGATGCCCTTCAACAAACGTGCCACCCCAACCGATGGCATCTAGATTTCAAGGTTAAGTTCTTTATTTCTTTGAAGAAAAATCTACTTTGTCGGCTTCTGGATGTCTCATTCATCGCGAGGGTTTGGGCTAATGCCATGAGAGGAAGGTGTTTGGGACGCAAACCTAACTAACATTCAATTCACTTTGAATAATTTTGTTTGTGTAATATTCAACATTATACTATTAACTCAATAAACTATACAAAAGACATAACTTTATTTATTAGATTGTGAGAGCAACCTTTAACTAATTATTTGCTAATTTTTGGGAATAGTCAAGCTAATGCAAATAGAGCTACTCGGTCCTACGGGATAGAAATACAAAGGCTTTTTTTAGCACATATCTAAAATTAATTTACTTTTATCGTACAAAAGAAAATAAAATTCTTTCAACTATTAATTTAATGATCTTTTTTTTTCCTCTCCCTAAATATTAATTGTATGATACCTCTTGTTATCTATTTGTTCTTTTCTGCTATCCAATTTCGTTGATAGCGGAATCATAACCCGTGTTAAAGGTCATTATTATGGTAAACAGTATAATAACTTTGATTAAGATAAAGACTAAAATAACATATTAAAAACTATAGAAAAATTAATAAAAGATCCCTCCTATGAAAACATAATTATAAATTCTTTATAAATTAAAAATTTATAGAAACAAGATCTACACAATACGAATACTCTAAAAAGCATATAAAATTGGTTTTAGTAAAACAAAAGTTAGAAAGCGGCTTTTTCTAGAGATGGGAGTGCAAGCTTGTCGCAAAATTCAAAGCTCCCAACAAAAGCATATATTGAAATCTCCAAAGATGAGAACACGTGAGTATCAATGAGGATAGCTTGTGCCACTTTTCTCACGTCAACTACGGCCTAAAAATAATAGAATTTTCATTAATTATTTGACTCGCTATTTTTGCTATCATAAAAATGCATATTTCTTGCACATTTTGACAGCTAATTAATTAAATATAATATTTATTTTGATTTTAATACTTGAACGAACTATGAGATGATTACCTAATTAATTTAATTAAATTTAATTTAAAGTGATTAGCTAATTAAATTTAATTTAAAAGAATGAGAGGGAGGGGAGGGAAAAAAACAAAAAGGAAGGCGGAGAACGCGTTCCCTGCGTGCGGCAGACGCTGAGGCACGTGGCGACAAACGGTTGCCGTCTCGAATCTTCTGCCAAACTCTTTCCCACTTTATCTTCCATCTCACCCCCGTACTGCGTCCCGCAATTACAGAAATGCCACCAGATGGGGACACGTGTTTTGTCTCCTAGCTGATCGCGCGTGACGCCATGTTTTTTGTCAGCACGTAGGGTGTCGCCTTTACGCTTCTAACGAGAGACGATTTCTCGCCGATCTTGTCGTTAAGCTCCATCTATAATTTTAAAATTTATTCTCTCTCTCTCTCTCTCTTTTTATTAATAATTAAATATTCCATTTTGGCAGTTTCAGATAGATCACGCTCGTCACAAAATCTATTAGAATTATAGGTAGGGTCTGTAGCGCTCAGAAAGAATTTGACAATTTTATCCTTTTTTAATTTATTTTTGTAATTTATATTATCCAAGAAATACATAAAGGATGAACAAGGAAGGGACGAAAATTCAACGAGTGATTGATTCTACGAAGGCAGCTACTACCTCTTCTTCTTAGGCAGACCCCAGCTGGGAAGATGACGTGCTCTGCTGTTGACACGTGTCACAATCGTGCTTCATGAATGCCCACAAAACGTCCTTGATTGATTAGATCTTTCCTTCCGGGACCATCCGATGTAAAGAAGGTGGGGCATTGGCTCTTGGTTGGCCGGTATGAAAGCGACATAAATTTTAGACTTTAAATAATAATAATCCGAAAAAATAATAATAATAAACCGGTTGGATCGTGGGCGGGCGAGTGACGGAGAGTGTTACGTTATGCCGTCCAAGTTTGAAGGAAGAAGACAAAAATGAGGGGGGAAGCGCACGCACAGGCTTAGATGATGGCGTACTTGTGTTGAATGCAACGCAGTACTTGGAATTCAATCAGGACCATCCATTTTTTCCCTTTTTTTTTTCTTTCTTTAATTCTTTTTTCTTTTTTTTTTTTGTCACTGACTGGGAAAACTCCGGAACGTTTTTAGAAAATTCTATGATTCTTACGTCGTTCTTCCACTAATTCCAATTCTATCACATCATTTCACCGCTATTTTAGAGAAAAACATTTATAGGCAATAACATATTTATATTTTATATATATATATATATATACAGTACGCATATAAAGTATACTGTAGTCCGTATAAATTAGTATAGCCAATAATAGCTTGACACGTTGTGTTTGATCCATAATTATAAGTTAAAAATTCAATGTTGCATGTGTGGACTTGCCTAATCGAGACGTTGATGGACGGAGATATATACCAGAAGTTCCGTCTCGACCTCACAAAGTGAGGACTAAAATCCTTATTTATGTCAAAAATAAAAATACAATACACGTGATATGTGAAGATACTAAAATGTTATACCAATTTTCTTATTTCTAATCATAAATATGTAAGTTTTTTGAATTATAAATCTTGATATATATGTGACTGGCCGCCTTCGGATATTATGAGGGAACGATTTTGCCAATAGAGCTAAATGAAAACCCGTTGCGTTTCGGATCTGGGGGGTCCAGTGTAACACAAGTGTTTGAGAGTGTAGGATGTAGAGAATGAGAGATTAAAATCGGATTTTATGTGGAAAGTCTCCTCTTGAATGAGGAGGAAAAATCACGAGCCTCTAAGCCCTTGAAAAATGTTTCACAATAGTTCGAAGTCTTACAAAGTACAAGTTTGAGAGTTTTTTTCCTTGTTTTCTCTCCTTTGAGAGCTCTCTCGTTTGGAAGCTTTAGAGCCATTTTTCTCCTTATTCGAAAGAGAAGAAAAAAAGGTCCTAAGGCTGGAGCCTTTGCTAAGTATTTATATTAAAAAATCGTACTGTTGGGGAGAGGACATGTGGCAGCTGGCGTATGGCCGAGAGGCTGTCCACTTGTCCTGTTGGTCATGCCAGGCGCGTGAGAAAGCTGTCCACCTGCCTCGCTGGCCATGTCAGGCGTGTCGGCGTGTGCAAGAAAGCATGCTGCTGGGGCCGCTGGTAGGACCTGCCTGTGTCAGGCGCGTAGACCTTAGACGTCAGTCTTGATGTGATTAGGCGTGCTCTGTGGAGGCGGCATCTTGCAGTGGTTACAGGCTCCTTGAGAATCGACGAAGTTGCTTAGTTGGTGCATTCGGCCATGTACGAGATAGTTCTCGTCATTATGCGGCGTGCCTTGTCTCTTTGTGAGTTCGCGGACCCATTCGAGGGAGGTAGCTCTCAGATGTTAACTGCTTTTTAAATGATTTGAAGGATCTTTAGTTCCTTGTGAAGGGTCCTCGGGTCTTTTCTGACTTCTCGGACTAATCTGAGACATGAAGGAATATCTGAGGCTCTCGGGCTTCTTTTGAGGCTCTCGGGCTTCTTTTGCTGAATTTTTTGCTCTATGTGCTTCATCGTATTTGAGGGGCTAGGGTTCTCGGACATTTCTCGGGTGTCCTTGGTGTCGTCAGCTCCTTGTGGTGTCCTCGAGCCCGTGTTGGTTAAAGGACCTCTCGGTCCTTTGCCGTTACTTTGGCTTTTGGGACACTAGTCTACGTTCTCGAACTCGTTAAGCCAGTCTAACGTAATGAACTATCTTAGACTTTCGGGCCCTCCTGTCCTGTTGGTCCATAGACACATCTTTGGACTTCTTTTTTGGACCGTGATTTATGGACTTTTATATTGAGACCCAACTCAACTCGATCATAAAGGAGCTATTGGGTTCTTTTTTTATAATATGTTTTTTTGTGAACATTGAAAATAGTTCCATGGAGACTGCTTAATCCAATCCAATGATTTAAATTCATGGTTCAAGCCCAATTCAAATTTAAGTTGTTACTAAATATAAACTCAAATCAAAACTATTTCCGTTTTCATCTTTTAAGAAATAGAAAACTTTAACAACTTAGTATAATTTTTAGCCAATTGAGTTACCCACAAGATAATTTATCAATTGGCGTTCTAATTTATAATCCATTATATATGATGTATGAATAGAATAAATTGCAATTTATGGTTGTGTATACCAAAATCTAGGTTATATATATACACATTATCTGGCATTATATATATTTACCTACATTGCATTTGAATAAAAATTGAATTGTGGTATGATAAATTGATGAAATTTTAAGTTTTACCTAAATCATATCACACAAGATAAAAATAGCCAATTCCTGTCATATCATGTCAGATTGTCTAGAACTTAAAATTTATCATCCCTACTATTGCGTCCACGGATTCCGGCCGTCTACCCACTGAAGTGCGCGGACTCTGTACGATCATGTACGGACAGAAATGGGCAACACAAAATCAGTAGTGGTTGCACTGTGTTATATGAGTACGATGACACTAATGGAACACGCGAAATTTACGTGAAAAATCCCATTATGCAAAAAGGGGTAAAAACCACATAAACGGACGAAAAGTCCGAGAGATTTCACTATCGTGGTAAAAATTACAACGGGACTGTGGAATAATTTTTCTCCTTCGTGGATTACAATGTGAGAAAGTTTTTTTGCTCTTTTGCCTCTCTTTTCTTCTTCTCTTCAGAGCTTTTTCTTTTCAACTATGCTTTATGTGGAACAATCCAAAAGTCCCCTTTTCATGCCCAAGAGGGGGTATTGATAAGGGGAAATTATTCCGTTGGGATGGTGACACGTGGCACTGGCGTGTCAGGGCCGCCTGCCACCGACTCTGCAGGCGTACTGTGAGTAGGACAACTGTCACAGTCTGCAAATACGGCGTGCAGGGGCGCCTGCTGCGCAGATATGACATGTCAGAGGTGCCAGCCATGCGTATCTGGCATGTCAGAAGCTGTTGGATCCTCCACGTCATCTGAGCTGGCATCCTCGGTCATTTTGATTCCTCGCCCTAAAGGCGCGAGAATGTTGAACGGATCCTTGTCGAAAGCCTTACGC
>JAOVVI020019928.1:0-10000 GCA_028571085.2 Nepenthes alata | reverse complement strand
GGAACTTAGAAGAAGCTCGGCCAATACCTCAAAGAAGGATGAGCTCCCTGTGAGAGCATCGCTGGTAGGAACCTCCAAAACTTCTTGAACTTCTAGTTCCAATGGCTCTACAACAGCCACCTCACTAACTCCTTTGGCAAAAACTTCCTCCCGAACCTCAAACGCTGGGGGCTCAGAACCAGACGCTCCGACTGCTCCCTCGGATACTGCTTCCCACTCGGCCTCGAACACAGGGCCCTCCAAACATGGCACATCTGCTATTTCAACTCTTCCCTCGGCCTCATCCTCATCTCTAGTCTCAGGTGCTAGGGGCTCAGAAGAAAGTTCCTTGGCAACCTTAGCAGGAAGTTCTAGGACGACCATCTCTAGGATGTCAGCCTCCAGAATCTTGACTTGAGGCACTTCCTCGGCCTCCTCAGACTGAATCTCATTGATCCAAGAAGCACCCTCGGAAAAGTTAGCAAAAAGGTCAGGCAGGGGCTCTTCGGACAGAGATGGCAGAATGGCTGGCTCCCCATATGAAGCAAGGGTTGGAGCCGAGATAGGAACATCTCTTGCTCCAGCCTCAGGGCCGCCTATAGTAGCAAACTCCGAGAGCTCACAGCCTTCATCAGGTACGATGACCCCAAACGTTTGGGCAGAAGGAGTAGGAATTAAGCCCATCCTCACCGATGGCCTCTTTACCCTAACTAGCTAGTCGATGGTGGCTTCATCGTCGTCAGAGGATGAGGACCCGGCCGAGACCTCCTGACGTTTCGGCGCCAGGGCAGAAGGCTCACTTATGCGTAGTGGCCTCAGTTTCCTTTTCAATTTCCTTTTCGGGGCCGACGGCACAAGAGGTGTATCCGACCCCTCCAAAAGAGGTTCCCATTTGGCTTGTGTCAAAGACTCAGCCAGCAGCCATCGATTCTTTTTATTCTCGTTGAAGAAGCCAGCTTTTTCCTTGATGAGATCTATCAGTGTTTTCACCGACTCCTTCTCGTGCTGAAGCACTTCGGTACTGAAAAACACCGTAACTCGCCCCCATTCATTGGAAAGCCCACATCCAGAGGGCGTCAACAAAAAGAAAAACTATCTTTCTAGCTTTTAGTTGAATCGAGGTTTCCCCCACTCAGTACAAAATCAGGAAGGGAAAGATTGAAATCCAATCTGCCCCATAGTGGAAACAGAAAATCACCTTAACGGTCTTGGTGTCCAACACCAGGCCATGGATGCGTGCAAAAACACACATAGAAACTAAGTATCGGACGGCGTTGGGTTGCAATACTACAACCGGAATGTGAAGAACCGTCATTATTTTGTATAGCTCCGGAGCCATTGGGAAACAAAACCCTCCTTTCAATAAGTTTCGTACACGGTGATATATCCCTTCGGTGGAGAGCAAGCCCTATCACCCATGCCAAGCAATAGATATGCCAAGGTGCTCGGAATCCTGTACTGAGCGCGAAGGTAATCGACATAGGCCGTTGTAAGAACCGACTCGATGTCCTTAACTCCAGGAGCCATTGAAGAAGGTTAAGAAACTTGAAGAGAAGGAAGAAGACGAAGGAAATTCTAAGAGAAGGAAAGGCGATGGAGTTTCAAAAGAAGTGTGGGAATGAAGGATTTCGAACAATTTAAACTAAGTTCATTGGGGTTAAAACGACGGCGTAAAAACGAGATTTAAAAAGACGCACCTCATCATGACGGCAATACGTGTCAGCACCTTGAAGGCCATGCAGCACGTCAATCGCCTGAAATTAGTAATGATGACCGGTACAATTCCATGAACGCCAAGGGACTCAAAAAAGCTCGCATTTAATGCTATTGCTGGCGGCACAAACGAAGTCAGTCGGACTAGGAGCCATTGTCTGGACATTTAATGAATCTCGTCAGATTGAGAGTCCTCGTCTAGCCAACTAATGAAGTCCTTTAGACTAGAAGCATAGATTTGGACAACTGACTATCCTCAAACATCATACCGGAAGGCTGAATTTCAAGCCTCCCGGCATGGAGGGCTAGTGATAGGTATAGTTGCCACCAGCCCAAGAAAAAGGTCCATCAAGGATTCGGCCCATAACAAATAAAATTCCAATCGGTCCATATCGAATAAAGTCCCAGTCAGCCCATATAACCCAAAATGGGTAGATGAGCCCGTCAGTCTTATCCAGACAATTCACTTCCTGTATGATGACAGCACCAACTCTAACCGACCTGAACATACAACTTCTTTCTCTTACTTGGATAGCTTAACGGACTTGACTACTAGTTTAGAACCATTGGTCGAACATCATTCTCTTAACTATCTGGACGGTTCCATGGGCAGCTGGTAGAGAAATCAATTGCCCCTTAACTCTCTATATATCATTCCTTACCAACAAGAAAGAAGAAGAACGGACAACTAAAAGCCCAAAAAGCTATCAAGGGACAATTCTAATACGCTTCAAATGCATTTTCTTTCTCTCATTGAGACGCTGTCTATTAAGCGCACTTCACAAAATCATTTTACAAGCATTCTCACTTTACATCCTCTATTTTCTTTCAATATAGAAAGATCATTGACTTCAGCGTTGGAGGATATGTAGGGGAGTGATTCCCGTCAATTTTTTGATCGTCTATTTATTGTGTTGCACATGATCCAGATTTGAAGCCATTAGAGGACACACCAGGGGTCACAATTATAAGTTACCTAGTACCAATTTTACTCTTAAATTGAGACCTTTTGTATTCAGATTAACAGATTTGAATTAATGAATTGAAAATTCGGTTCAAATCTTTTGAATGAAATTTGAGTCAGCATCATGAAGGCAATTAAATATCTGCAAAAACAAAATACAGTTGTTACAAGAAGCCTTGTATTCATCACAACACAAACAATGATCATGCTTTGCCTTAAAACATTCCTTGAAATGTGGAATGTTTTATTGTTTTTTACAACAATTTACACATAAATTGGTTTTCACCTATGTGATCTGCAGGGGGTCAGATCCAAGTTCATTAAGGCCCAAGCTTAAGATAGGTCTTGTTCTCAATCTCATTCATGGATCCCCAAAACTGCTCTTGTTTGGAATATCAAGCCTCTCAATCTCAAGGCTAATGTTTACATTTGCTCAAAACAAACAAAAAAGAACTCCCAACTTTCAGTTGAGGAAAGATTATCATGAAGAATTTACATTTCAACATAGATTTTATATAGAGCTACAATATAGAATGAGTTCAAAAGGTAAAAAGATTAAATAGTAGTGAAGGACTTGCAACGCAACACAAATTTCTTCTTCCCAAATAGCTATTATGAAATTGAACATAGTTCTCTTGATTGGAAGCATACAAGCTATAAGATTGATTGTGAAAGGGGGAGTCTACCATAAATTGTAGGAAAGAGAAGTTAAGATCTGCCTTAAAAGTATAAATGTCTTAAGACATTGGTAGGGTGCAAGCTTAAGGATAGGACTAATGGATGAAAATATCAATATCGGTCTTGCTCACAATTATATCAGTACTGGACATATCGGATAATGCATATCGATATTTGATATATCAGAAGGAAAAAAGTTCTGAAAATTATAAGCTAAAAGGGCCGTATCAGCCAATATATCTGTTGTATTGGCCATATTGGCCGATAGATCGCAAAATATTATCAATATAAAAATATATCATGATATTATCGCGGTATTTGCATATATCGATACATATCAACTGATATTTGCATCAATAGTAAGACCATACCTGATCCTCAGGCTTGGCAAGGCAATATTGAAAGAACTAATTCAAGGCTTATCCTAACAGTCAATTCAAGGAACTCTCCAACCATGGGTGGATAGCAACATACCCCACCAAATTGGTTGTTGTCCATGACTGATGAAAGGAATCTCACCTGGAAACAAAAGCACACATCTTCACACGGATGAAATTTTTAGAACTCCATCAAGATGGAGTGTACGGGAGTGAAGCAGTGACACGTGAACTAAAAGAAAAGAGGTAATTATGGAAACGAGGATGTATGTGAGGATGCAGAGGCCGAAGAGTATCACGGAGAAGTAAGACCAAGAGCGAAGTCAAGGACAAAATTTATTGAGATAGCTTGGCTTACAAGTGACTTCCCGAAGCATGTAAGTCCAGCTTCTCTCACAAAGTGTTTTATATATCCCACTCCTCAACTCAGGAAGACCAATGAACATGGATAATTATCTCCATAATCTGACATGATGACAATAAGGATACCAAATACCCACCTCGAGAGTCAGATTTTATGATCAATTACTACCGGGTAACAATCATCAGAAATTGATATTCAATAAGCAAAATTCAAGTGACAATTTCACTCATTACCCCAAAGCTACCATAGATAAGTTGTCCTTGGGACGCATGATAGACAAACCTACTTGGAGTGCACTACTAGCACACGCACTAGGCGCATAACCCTAAAATTAAGAAATGTACTTGGGGCCATAAGCAAACATATTTGACTATAAGTCTGTCAAGGACACCAATTAAACCAAACAACTCTAAAGGCAATGCTGAGTACAGCGGCTCAGCCTCATATCGTGGACAGGATGATGAGGAGAATCTCAATTTGAACTTCAACAATCACTGGCACCATGTGTCGCAGTCCTAATGGCCACCAAATGATCAGCTACATCACCAAGACTTCCCATCATTACCGATACATATACATGAACAGCTTATCATTCTAATTAATTACTTTTCAGGCCTACACAATTTGTTCCAGCTTACTTAACCCTCTTTCTACCTTTCACATTGAAGTTCCCTCGTTCTACCTTGCACATCAAAGTGCCTTCATTCTAAAAACTCTAAGTCCTTTGACAATTTTCTGTGAGCACAGCTTCATTCATGTCCTCATCACCATGTTGACCACGTTTGACAAGTTTCACAACCCTTCATATACATTGACACCTCAAATCATGGACCTCAGCCTACAGAAAGATGTCAACCACTTTTTACTAGAATACATAATGGCTCTCAACAAGCATCAGTGCATCTCACAGGCCCCAAAGTTGTTTGTTAATAATTCAAATGAACACTCAAAATACTGTATGCAGGAAACATAAATGGCATAATCATTGGACATTGTAATTGGAGCAAATTGATCAAATTCAACTACTCTGTTGTTCTTTTTTTCACCTCCCTTTAACAAGTGCATAATGTAGTTTCACCAACAGGACAAATATAATTACATTGTGTATACATGAATACAATTAAGAAATCCCCCCCCCAACATCACATGCCTATCAAATGAACTGACATCCTCGCTAGAAACACCACACCTTATGGATTTAGTATTGTGCTAAGGAAAGTGCACAGAATAACTACAGTTTATGCTGCCAATGAGGATTTAATTAACTTAGTGATAAGGCCCAAGGAACATAAGGTCTCATGTTCGGTTTCCCACACGTCAAATTTTACCCATTCAAAAAGAGAACTGCAGTTTGTGCCTAGAATCAGCAAAAAAGAATATCACATCTTAATTAAAGGATATCAAAAATAGGACATGGAATACCACCTAGAATATTAATGACCATGTGAACTTGGCAATGCATGTGATAAGTATAGACAACCTCATTAGATATCAGCTAATCAATTAGGCCCATTATAGAACTTCGATTTGTTAATTGTTTCCGAAGGCAGGGACATCAACAAATCACTTGGCTGTGAGGTTGCTTCAAAGTAAATTGCGGTAATTAGAATTTATCTATCACACTTAATGAGATTAAGGCTTTGTTGATTTAGATGTTATTGAACTAGAATTTATCTAGTTGTTCAGCAGTTTTTTTTTGTTGTATAATCTCAGTCCAAGCAAGTAGAACATCTTACATCTTTTGACTTGTCTTCGAAAACTCAGCCAAACAATTCAATCCAATGTCACTAGAAAAGGGCCTTAATGAAAGTGAATACCTCTTCCCTGTCCAGGAGGGCATTTTCCTCTTCGAGATGTGTCACTAGTTCTTCCAACTCTACGGTGTAAGCCTAAAATCCAATGCAAACCAAAATCAGGAAACTTTATATCCTCGAACCATTCTAAAAACATCAACCAAAATTCCCTTTTCATTTTTTTTTTAACAAAATTAACCTGCCAGACCTGCTTTCGTTCCCTTGAACGAGCAGCGGACTCTCTGTTCTTGATCATACGCCTCTGTTTCTGCTGCGTTGCCTTATCCACCATTGCCTCCTCCGCCGATCTCCTCTTTCCTCTAACTCCCCCACCCCCATTCCCAAAACCCGGTGCAGTCAGTTGACTCTGAAATTGATTAGTACCTCCACTCATCATCGAATTCGCCACATCAACACCGAAACACTTAGCTGGCGGAGGCACCACAAGCGACGGCATAGTCGGAACCCTCACGTCCTCTTCTCTCACAGCTCCCGCCCTAGCCAAAAAATCCTCCAAAGTCACTTCCGTCTCCGAATTCCTGTCCGCACCCCCCGCGACAATATCTCTCCAGACCTCATCCAAAGCCCTGTTCCCCACACCTGTTCCCGACATTTCACCGCCGCCGTCATTGTCAGCGGCACTGGAAGGAACAGGAGACGAATCCGGCGACAGATTGGAGGTCGCGGAGTCTCCGTAGATGTTCTTGAGGAGGTAGTCCATGGTCGTTGACTCAAAGTTCTTCGCCCGATGAGGATCGGCCTGAAGCTCCGGGATTGCGAGGGAACAGTAGGAAGGTTGCTGAGCGAGTTCCGAATTCGCCGCGGAATTAACAGACGCCATCACCTTTGACGACGCCATGGCTGTTGTCGAAGCTCCGAAATTCCAGGGTACCCCTTAAAGTAAGAACGCCAGCAAAATGGTTTGGCAGTGAGAGAAAACTGTGAATATGGCGTGTATCTCGTGGACAAGTTTGAATTTGTACCCATCTTCTTGTACTTTTGTAGGAGTAGCAGCATCGGGTAGCAGAAGCTTCCGCCACCACCACTCCATTTACTCTATTACCAACGCTTTATCCATTCCATTTGCATAGTAAAAATAAAATAAGTTAGGGGGTTTTTGGGAAATAAATTTGTCGCACCACCCAGATTAGTATTCGAACTCCACCCCGTGTTCGATCCTTTAATATTTAGTAAATTTTGGGATCCCGCTTCTTCTTAAAAAAATAAAATTTTATTTTTATATATTATTCAATTTTAATTTAATAATTAAGATTTAAAAAATTTAAAAATATTAAATATAATTATATTTTTTAAATTTTTTTATAAGATTAATATTTATTAAATATTAAATTAAAAATTAAAAATATTTTTTAAAAAAATAATTTTTAGATATTATTATATAATATTTAAATTTTAATCATTGGATGTAATTCAATCCAATAATTAAAATTAAAAAAATAGGGTCCTACTTCTCTCAAGGAGAAGCAAAATCTCCTATTTCATATTTATCCTACTTCTCTTAAGAAAAAATCATATCTTATATTTTATATTTAATAGGTATTTATCC
Organism: Nepenthes alata; assembly: GCA_028571085.2. NCBI lineage: Eukaryota > Viridiplantae > Streptophyta > Magnoliopsida > Caryophyllales > Nepenthaceae > Nepenthes > Nepenthes alata. The sequence goes on along the minus strand of JAOVVI020019928.1, from coordinate 2,565 downwards.
CCCAAATAAAAAATAAATAAATGATAGGGACGTTAAAAAAAAGGTAATCCGACAGGGGGTATTTTTTAAATATCAAATTAATATTAAAATTTGAAATTAGATTTTAAATTTTATTGTTTAAATTATATAAAAATTATAATTTAAAAAAAAGTAAATTTGATATGCGGTTATTTGGTAATTTCTATATAAAATAAAATAAATAAATAACTTAATATAAATTATAAATTTTTTAATATATAGTATTTAATATAATATAATTGTAAAAAATCTTATTTAAATAAAAATAATATTTTATAAATATAAATTTTTAAATAACACTTATTGGGTCTTCTTTAAACTATGTGATCACTTATAATCTAAGAGGATTTGCCGTATAAATTAAGACAAGTTAAAAAACTTTTGATAACTTTTTTCGCAAAGTATGTGGTGCACTATACAAAACTGTTCAAAAAAAAAGTAAAATCGTCGTTCAGTCTTATTTTTAACTACATAATTATTTATATTTAGAGGATTATACAGTAGAATCGAGATAAATCAGATAACTTTTAATTAACTTTTGGACAAATTACATCATACATGACGCAAAATCAATTTGCACAAAAAAATAAGGTCATTAATTTTCTACCATACGAGTACTTATAACTCAAAAGGTTATAATATGAAAAATGAGACCAATTAGATAACTATTAATAGCCAAATTTTCAGAGCTTGGTATAAGGAATATGTGGAAAAAATCTTAGGAGCTATTTCTAAGGTATCCCATGAGGGATGGGAGCACCCATCAAATTTTTTGATAATTTATTTGGACCTAACAAATTTTTAAAAATAAAAATTTAAGAAAAAATAATTTCTATAAAAAAATAAATAATTTTATGTTTTTAATTTTTCAAACATTTAAATGCATAATAATGTTTTTCCTTAAATGTTTTTCATTTTTTTTTACATGGGCTTTTTTTAAAACCAAATAAACCTATTAATAAATAAAAAGGAAAGAGAAACAACAATACAAAATACAAACAAAATGAATTTCCATTGGAGATCAAGAAGTAGTGGTGGCACCTTTAAATCAGATTCAAGAAAACCTCCCCAAATAAAAAAGACCCGTAAAGCCAAAAGCCCCGAGCCAATATTTAATGGCTATAATTCTATAATACTCTTCATCTCTATCGTTCACATTGACATGTTACTGTCGGATCCATGGCGATGTTCCAAGGCAGCCGACAAGCAAACTAACCTGGCTGCAAAGCCATTGGCTTTTGTATAATAAAGGCTCAACACCCTCGATTAGCTCTCAAGGGAGACTAGTCTAAGAGAGTTTACTTCATCGATATCAACTACTTCACTATCTGAGAAGAGTGTCATCCTTGGCCAAGATCAACGAAAATAACACTGAGTTTGTTAGGCAATAATACATTGTATGCCAATTTTAAATACTAAAGGCTATAGTAACTGACAAATAGAAAAGTTTACTCCGCATTTACAAGGAGGTGAAGATCCCACTTACTCACATCTCGATAAAGAAGTAGACGCAAAATGCTCTTGTTTCTTGCACACTAAATTTGGCAGACAGTTGCAGTTAAAGTCAACCAACTAGTCGTGGATTTTGCTTTTTTTTTTCCCCTTTTTGGTTATGTGCCATCGGTATTCATTTTTTTATACCACTTTATTTGAATATTCAATCTAAAAAATTTATGGTAAGACTTAATGTGTCGTTTTTTTTTCTCTAGGGTTTGTGTAACGGACCATCTTTCCTAACCAAAATCTGATAATAAAACGGCCGCAAAACTCGAACAACCTGTACAAATATCCCTGTACAGCATAATATATAATTGCACATCACAACGTAGGATCCATAAATAGCCATAACAAATATATGGCACCAACGTTATAATTTTGGGTGTGACGTTGGCTGAGATAAGATGCCACTAGATCTCTAGATAAACCATAAATACCTGCAAAAGTATATACATCATCACAGAGCAGTGAAATCTATACTACGTATACATCATCACCATCATCATCATCATGAACATTCATCAGTATACATAACTATCTCAAAATAATACAAAATACTTCATCATATAGAAAATCATAAAACTAAATCCAAAAGCTCCTCTATCAAGATCTGTAGCCTAACCGACTCCTAGGCTTTACTTAGTCTTATTGGGTATAAGGGCGTACTCATTTGGAGAAAAGAATGTAGTAAATGTGAACCAAATACTCAACAAGTACAATATAATCAAAAGTAATAAATACTATCTGTAAAATAAAGCAAAGGAAGGATATAAAAGCGAAATGAAGATACAGAAATATAAAATATAAATAAAGACGTTTCTAAAACCTCCCCAAATAAAGAAGACCCGTAAAGCCAAAAGCCCCGAGCCAATATTTAATGGCTACAATTCTATGATACTCTTCATCTCTATTGTTCACATTGACATGTTACTGTCGGATCCATGGAGATGTTCCAAGGCAGCTGACAAGCAAGCTAACCTGGCTGCAAAGCCATTGGCTTTTGTATAATAAAGGCTCAACACCCTCGATTAGCTCTCAAGGGAGACTAGT
>JAOVVI020019927.1:0-10000 GCA_028571085.2 Nepenthes alata | reverse complement strand
GATTTTTTTTCCTAAAAATCATACACTAACCCATATCAGCTGATATATCAACTATATCATCCGATATATTGGCCAAATATTAAGTGTATCAATTAATATATTGAATATTGATCGATAAATCATGATATATTGTTGATATAGCAACGTAACCTGATATTGCTGTAGTATCTATAAATATTATTGTCGAGAGGACTAAAACCGATACTTATTGGCCAATATTCATAATATAAGTTGATATTTTCAGATATGGTTGGGGCTTTTGGACATGAATAGTCACATAGTTGTACCTAATCCCACCTTTGCATTAATCTTCAAAAGCGCATTGGTAAGATATTGGTCATTCACCCTGGTCGGAGCCATGCATTGTGTAACAATTCCAAAGTCCGAGAGATTCTTCTTCTTCCATGGGCCTGAACAATTAAATTAACTCTTTAGCAAGGCATACTGACGGTAATACAATAATTCTTACAGAAGAACAGCTACTGTACCATAAAGATCACAGTTCTTTCTCTCAGGAAGTAGGCATAGAAGGAATTGAGGTGCTCCAGGAAGTTTCGACTGTATATCCTCAAACATCTTCTCCACTCTCACAAGTGGGGGAGCCCGTCTGCTTTGTGGATTCTCCTCGAAGACATCAAATGGAGGGTCTATGTGCTGATGAAGGGCATCACAGTGAGAGAAGCAAAAGGCCTTTTTAAAACACTTAAAAAGTAACTTGATCAATCTAGTGGTTCAGGACTCCTGTTATTGCAAAAGATCAAAGTGCAATTAACCATAATATTACTTACAATGCCTTTCATTTCACCACATTTAATGAGATCTCGGACAAGGCTCCTTACATCACAGCGAGCTGAGAAGTTCACAACAGCCCACCTCTCTATCTTTGTGGGCTCGACCAATCTCTACACAACGATATCAGAAATTTAAGAGAATTAACAAAGAGGGCCTTCAAATTGGCAAAGTAAGAAGGGAACCTTGTTGTTGAAATTCCAGCGCCCATTCCTGGGGAAAAAATCCTCTCCATTCCCCACTTTCAACTGTAATCAAGCAAAAATAATCAGAGATAAAAATTTTACCAACATGAATAAAGGAAAATAACAAGGTTTCCAAATAATAAACCAAACATATAAATCACAGATCAGATCTTCTGGGAATGATGTGAACCAAAACACAAACACAACCTTTGGCGCCGGTAGCACACGCCCATCAATCTGGGTGAACTGATTACTAATTGAGATGCCACATGAACGAAGCATAGGCTCAGCATCATAGTTACTAGTTTTCAAAGCCTACAAGAATAACCAAACATCAAGAACTCCATAATATATATCTGGAAATCCACGAAAACCAGAAGTTATAAAGTGAAACAGCTGCACTGGACTAATGTTTAGGAAAGAAACATACATTAGACAAAACATTCATCCTTTCTTGTGGTTTTTGCCTGGACTTTTCCACCAATGATGCTCTTTGAAGGGTGGATAATGCCTTCGTATAACGTTGCAACGACACCAATGAACATAGCTGTGAAAGACGAAACAAGGATATGCAAAGGGGATTACATATGCGACCTTTTTACAACATTTCTTTCATAAGTCTTAATTGTATGATCACCTCCAGAGGGAAAAAAGTTGGCCTCTTGGGCTTCCCAACATTGATACATGGCAAATCAGCAGAGTAGCGCAAATCAATGTGACGATTGTTCACAAAGTAATCATAGACAGTAACTTCTGCAGTTTCAACTTCTCCATTTTCATCCCTACTCTTTTGCTTCAACGAAAATCTATAACATGCAGAAATAGGATATTTTATTCAGTCAAATTGGGAAAAAAAATAGATGGTTGGTTGGCCTTAACATTACGGTAAACTTGCTCCATTATAAGCTGGGTGCACAGATCAAACCACAAATACTTAAGCACCTTAAAATGTGAGACCCTCATGTACTATGTTGTCCTCTAAGCTGAAAATAGGGGGAAAAAAAACTATGCATATACTGCAACATTTCAGAGGAAACAGGGAAAACTCACAGTTGCTCCTTGCATGGCAACTCGCTAATGCCAGTTATTTTGTATTCCTGATTGGAAGTCGTCGTCTTGATCCTCAAGTTTTTAAGTGTTCTTTTTGCCTGTTCAAACAATGAGGAATGTGAAAAATTCTCAAGGAGACAATACATGAGGACGATTAAGTGATGATATTGTGCCAAAAATTTCATTACCTTAGCCCAATCAATTGAATAGGGATCTCTCACATTCTGATTGGCAATTAGAAAATCTACAACAGGCCCCGGCTGAATGATCATAGTAGTAGACACATCTAAAACATTTTTGTGTCATCAGAATCAGCTGTAAAATAAAAGCCCTGGGTGCAAAATCTATAGCATTTTTGCAGCAGCAAAACTAATTTACCAATGTTAAGAGATAAGCCTCCCTGGGTGCCCCGAAAACTAGAGTGAAATCCCCGGCATCCAAGGACACCACCACCAACGTCAGCAAAGTTCCTTGGATCATTGTGGAAGAAAGATTGACGGACCAAAAGGCAGCCCCTGCATGTAACAAAGTATAATTAGAAACCAGGTTAATCAAGGTAAGGGTGGTCCCAAGCATATTCACTTACTGCTTTGCCGCATGCTGCCTTAGAATGATGTCCAGAACTCTCAGTGCTTCTTGAGAACTCTCAGAATCCTGACCTCTTATTGCACTTGCAATTGCTTGCATTGGAATCTTAGCAGCAAAACTAAGCTCAACCTTAAATGTCTTGGACTGATATGGACGTCGTAATCTCTTTCTGTCACTATCATTAGGACTTCCATGTCCATCAGGGCTAGCATTTCCATTGTTTCTGGAATTCATAAACATATGCCACAATAAGAGGAAAAATCATAAACGTTCCATTGAAGAAGAAAATTTATTCGGCATATTCATACTTTACCTGTTTGACGTGGCATCCTCCAAAACCACAGTGAACTCAAGCTTGTTATGAGGGAGTGCACCAACAGTGAACAAGCTCTTTTCACCGTCGTAAGCAAAGTCCTTTCCAGCAAGTTCTGTATCATAAGTTGCATGCACTCTATCAATTACTTTCCTGCCAACACCCTTACCATCGACAGCACGGCCATCTTCATAAGTAACATTAACCTGTCATGAACAATTTAATGAGTGATGAATCAAGTAAATCTGGTGACACTCATTAGTACTAAAATCAGCAGCATTCGTGGCAGAGATAATAGCAAGCTTACACTGTAGTGGAAAAAGTGGCCATCAACTTTGGAAATTTTAACTTGGAAATGATTACTGAGAAGCTGAATCTTTTGCCCTTTACAACCAAGGCCACGCCTAGCCACAGGGACACGCTTCTTCTTAGGTGGTTCTGCCTCTGCTCTCACTGGAACCACGTTTGGTGGAATTTCAGATGGGGGAGGTGGCAGAGAATCTGTTACTCCATTCCCATCAGCAGTTCCATTCCCATCGTGCCGCTCCATCATCTAATCCTAGCCACTGAAACCTCTATTTAGTTGCAACACAATGGCCAAATTCCATTATCAATTTTCAACACCATTACAACATCTAAAGAATACATGAATCTTAATTAACACATGAGATGATGGATGATTACATGTGATTTGCAGTATTAGAATTTATTTTGGAAAATTGATCAGTGGCCCTCGAACAAGGCCCCCATATCATAAGTTCCATGGACGATCAGATATATGCATCCTTACCCCAGCATAACAGAGAATATGTTTACATGGTTGGAACCCATCACAATAGAACAACCTTACAATTGCATTTAGCTCACCTCTACTTGGGTAATTGTGGAAAAAGAAAATATAAATATAGGTTATACAGAAAGGAAAACATTCTATTCCATAAACCCACTTTGAGATAGTATGGGTTTCCAGAAGAACACAGGGAGAAGACCAGTCAAATTACAAGAAATAAAATGATTTTATCTTGCATAAAATGCTTAAAGCAAGCAGGTCAGAGAAAGGATTATGGTTACATTAAGATTGTAGCGCATAGTTTTGCTTGCAGCAGTGACGTAAGGTCCTTGATCTGAAAATACTGGGACCAGATCTAATACTCCCAAAGCCATATTATATCTTAATTCATATTAAGAACTCAGAAGCCACGCAAGAGGACAAAAGAAATTACACAACTTTCATAAAAAGAATAGACCAAACAAAGCATTCAGAATCAAGTCGTATTAAGTACATAAGGAATGAGTCTTCTAGAAATTTATTTTCATGATCAACCAAAAAACCCATAGATTCTTCTAAATGACATGTTGCCTATTTTTCAATTTGATAGCTTTAGAAGAGCTTAACCAAAGGATTCAGAATCAATTCATATTAAGTATATCTTAGAGCAGGAGGAATGAGTCTTCTAGAAAATGATTTTCAGGATAATAAAAAAGCCAAAAGTTCTTATAAATGACATGTTTCATATTTTGCAATTTGACAGCTTTAGAAGAGCTTACTAGAACATATGCGTGGACAAGAACCAAGAATCAGACATCACAGGCATACACAAAATCAACAAGATCATTAGGAATCAAAGGGAGGGCACAAGATCCTGACTATAAAGAAAACTTAATAGCATCAAAGGTGAAGGCCCAAAAACTACAAGAATCATAGTAATTAATAAGTTATCAACGACTAATCTCTGCTGTCTAATCTTGGATTGTAGATTGAGATATGGTAACTGGGTGCACAAACATTAGAATGAAAAGAAACCTGTCATGAACATATAATCAAGGAGTACTCTACAACATCCTGAATAGCACAACTATAGGTTCAACAAAGCAATGTGTGGTGATCCAGAATAAACTAAAATCAGATTTAATCTAGCAACACTATTAAATACCCCCAGCCAGTATTGTTGACATAAACTGTTCACACCGTAGTTGCTAAAGGAATTGTGGCTTCAATTACACAATCTATAGGTGTAAGATTCACCGCAACACCAAGGAAGCACTGAAAAAACTCAGCAGTCAAGTTATAGGATTCATTGAACTCTGAAATCAGGCCCAAATCCTGAACATGCACCACGGTTAAAATTATAAATGACTCAAAAAACTCAGAAGACCAGGGAAAATACGAAGAAGCATTAACAATAAAACTCATGCAATGCAAGTTCTTCAGGAAGATTTTTAAATAAGCGATGGCAAAATACAAGTATCCATTCTACCTCAAATTTCAGTATCCTTGGAAATAAGTCAAGTTCCATGGAGCTTACCATGAAATCCTTTCAAATAAGAAGCCACAAAAAACACAATTCACAATTTCTACCTAAAATTCCAGTATCCTTTGAAATCAAACGAGTTCCATTACCACAAGGGTCAACAGGGCAATCCTAGGAAACCACTATGTAATTGAAGCTTACTAAAAATACACCCACCACATGCAGGACATCCCCGAGTCTAAAAAGACATCAAGGAAAGAAAAAGTGAAGATCTGAGGTGGATTTTAGATTTAGAAAACAAGGTCCTTAGAGAAGAACCAAGAAGATGCTCAATAGCTTTTCGGAATGAATTAAAAACACGGTGTATTCTGGAACTTCTAGAAGACAAACCCTGTGAAGAAAACGACGAGGGAGAGAACGAACCAACAGAAACCACAAGATACAGACGAAAATACAGAGAAACGTATAAAGTGATAGTGAAACATATTGTGAAAATAAAGGAAACCCGTTCATCAAAATCAAGTAGAGCAGTACTCATTCCAGATTAAAATCAAGTTATCAACTAAACCTCAGAATCCAACTAAAGAACCCAAAAAAAAACACACATCAGTAAACAGCTTCAGAAGCAGAAGAAACAGACAATTAAAAAAAAAAAACCCCCAAAATCAACAACATGCACGTCATGTAAGCGCATCTTACACTACGTTAGCATCTTGCTTGCAACAAACCGCCGATTACTGAAAGCAAACACACAGGAAGCAAGCGTAAGCAGGTCACTTAACCTGAAACCGTCCCAAATCCGCAAAAGTCCACAATCAAACAACCGAAATAAACAGCAGCATTGCATGAACTGACACCCAAAATTCCCAAAAACGTTTCACGAGACATGGAAAAAACATTTTCAAGCCTTCAAAATCAACACAATCAGGGGCTCAAAACTCGCAAAAGAACACGCAAAACCCATAATCAAACGACAAAAACGTGAGCAACACCGCAAAGATCGACAAATTCCTTTAAAACAATTCAACACCTCAAAATCGAACACATCGGATACAGGATCAGATCGTTTCAGAACCCGAGTTAGGGTTTCTTTCTTACCCAAAAACAAGGAAGGCAAGCGCCCGAACGGGAGAGAGAGACGGGATGGGAGCGAGTGAACTTAGTGGGTTCGTAAAGTAAATGCAATATATCAACAGTGGTACCACATAAATTGGGAAATTATAAATTATTAAATTTAAATACCATAAACTGTCTAGAATATTAATTAATATTGGAAAAAAAATGATATTTCTGGGATTTTATAATTATTTTAATATAATATTTATCTTCTATTATTTTTATATAAATATATTTAAAAACATATATAGATAAAATTTATATTATTAAAATAATTAAAGAGTAATTAAATGGTATATTTTTGATATGCCAAAACAAAGTTGATAATTCAGTAAATCTAATAATCTTATTAAAAAATAAATATTTCTCTTGATTAAAATACAAAATATATCTTAAAATATATTTAAATTACATAATATTTATATATTTTTATATAATAAATTAATTGACGTAATATTATTTCAAATAATATTATTTAAAACGTCAACTTCAATTAAATAATATTATATATATTATTAAATAAAGTCTCGCTAACTAGGGTAAATTGTAGGTGCGGTTTACCCTTTTGAAATAGGTTACTGTGGTTATTAAATTCTTTTGAAATAATCGACGTTTTAGATAAAGTGACAGCAGTTTTACATCACATCAGATGACGTGGCATTTATTTTCACTTTGAAATGGGTCATTCTCGTCCGTGGCAGCAGTATATTTTCTTCTCATCTTGTTAAAACGCATCCTACGTGGAATTCGGGGAGCTCGACTTTTAAAAAAGTAAAAGAATTATTTTTAATATTTTTTTTATTAATAATAAATAATTAAAATATATTTTCCTTCTTTTTTTTTTTTGTTTAAATCTGACGAGTTCGGTAAACCCGATCCAATAAGAAGATCCATGGACAAAGTAAAAGCCCAATGATTCCGACCCAAAAAGTGAGCCCATTGTCATATGAAATTTACCCGTTTGTCGTCATCCACTGAGGTGGTTCAACGGGTAGTTATTCAACCACCCCACTCCTCTATAAATGTCTCTTTTAATCTCACGAAAAAGAGAGAGAAAGAACAAAAAGGATCAGAGAAAAAAAGAAACTGTCAAAAACCACTAGTAAGAAAGGATCGAGAAAAAGGAGGTTGGAGAAAATAAAATGGAGAGAGATGGAGGCCAGCCCCCATTCCAAAAGGCTATCCTTCTATTTTATGAAGACTAGCCCTCCATCAACGCCAGGGGAATCTCTCAGGAGTCCATCCAAGTAAAAGTTATCCCTCTAGAAAACCTTTTATTCAATTGACCGGCCATTCTTTCGTAAAGTCCACAACAACACATTTAAGATGCCCTTCTACGAGTGCACTTCTAAGCCGCCCTTCTACCGGGCGCATATCTGAGTCACCCTTCTATCGCGCACATCTCTGAACCGTCCATCAATTGAGCGCATCTAAATGCTCTATCCAGCACATACGCAACCTCTATGCATCTTTTTATATTATTGGAAAGGTATCTGACTTGAATATCGAAGGATTTACGGTGGGAGTAACTCTCACCATCCTTTGACATCTTATTTACCATTGTATTGCGCAGAGTTCAGGTTAGAGACTATAGAGATCGAATCCGCATCAGATCGACCATCATGAAGATCCAATTTGCGATCTCCAATCTATAGCACAATCAGAATTCTTGGGATGCAATATTGGTGTCGTCTCTGAGAAGAGACCAAAAGGCCAACTTTACTACCAAAAAATATAAAAATAAAACTGATACAAATGCTCTTGTCAAGACCACAATTCCTGGCCGGCTCACAAATATCCATGAATAATATCGGCAAATGCTCTTTATTAAGACATCTCCTTCGGGTTCTTTGCGTGTGACATGTTCATCGAAGATTGGGGACTTTTTCTTCAATCACCCACACTACTACTTTAAGAAGAAGAAATGAAGAAAGCGCCAAGCTTAGAAAACATACATGCCAAATATCAAAATCTAAGTTCTCAAATAATTGAATTTTATTCGAGACAGAAAGCTAAGGGGCAACTTCTTTGCCACACCCAAGATGGCCGGCAACCTCTTTAATCACAAAGGGGTTCATACACCATCACAATACATTCTACTATTCAAATCTTATTGGTGAGCTATTTCGTTGGAGCAATAAGCCTGGCTAGAGGATCCAATAGGACGTATCAGAATTAACCATGTTGGGTGCTTCAATCCGAAGTGGCCACACTGGGGGCTTCACCTCTATCATCGGTTTCTAATACCTAAAAAAATGGATTCTAAAATCCCATATTTGGCCCCATAGCCGGTTCCAACAGGCCACAAAAAAAAAAGAGCCCGAACATAGTCAAACCTGCTGCCTCCAACATGTAAAAAAAATGAAAATAAAAAGGAAAAAGGAAAGTAGTCGAGCACGATTGCAACGAAGCAGAGAAGGGAGAGAGGCTAACGCGCAGAACGACGGTGACCACCTTCACCGAAGGAGGTGATGCCTAGATCTATTGCCGGTGAAGCCTTCTCCACCTTTCTCCCTCAATTTTGTACCGCGATGTGAAGAGGAGTGAAATCGTGAAGCCTTTCGGCGTGAGACCCATTTCCGTCGTCACCGCCATCACCGAAGGAAAACCAGTAGATCCGAACAAGTAAAACCTTCATTCCACTTTGTGGATGCCGATCTTGTGTTTGCATGTGGCAAGCTTGTAATGATCTGCTGAAATTTTGGAGGATTATGAGGCGACGTGGAGAGAGGAAGAGGGCACCGACGGCGCTCGCGTGAGCTGCCGTCGCTGCCATCCTCGTTGGCGGTGGTTGTCGCCATGACCAGTGACGCTGTCAAGGCCGAAACCACCCTCCACTGGCGTTCAGTATCATCTTCTTCGGCAACAACCACTACGGTATTTCCTTTCTACTCTGCACAGTAGCACTCCAATATTTCTCACTCACAACTGGCCGGTCGGCATTTCCCTCTCACAATTGCCAGTCGGTATTTTGCTCTCATAGCTGCCCGGCCAGATTCTCTCTAGATTTCTCTCTCACAAAATGTCGTCCGGTATTTTTCTCTCACATCTGGCCAGCTAGCATATTCCTCTCATAACTGCCCGGTCAAAATTGTAAACCGACAACTCCTCTCACAACCAGCCGGCACCCATCACCCTGGTATTTTCCTCTCGCAATATCTTGGCCGGCTATTTTTACTCATTGCTTCTTGGCCAAAAATCCTCTCTGGAAATTTCCAATCTCTCAGCCCACAGCAGCATGAAAAGCTCTCCGGTAACTCCTATCTCAAATGCTCAATCTCAACTTCCCTCCGCATTTTCCCTTTAAACAAACATTCCATGATTTTCAAGCTCTCTGCAAGTTTCCATTCATAGGTGCCCAGTTAGAGCTCTTCATATCTCCTTCTCACAAAATGCTGGCCAGTATTTTGCTCTCACAACATTTCCTTCTCACAAATTGCTGGCCAGTATTTTGCTCTCACAAGGCTGGTCGATATTTTCAACAGACTATTGCCCGGCCAGTATTTCCTCTCTGTGCTGCCCAGCCACAAACTTCTTCGAAAAAATTTTCACTTGGTTGTCCCGTTACATGTTGGGGCAACCGGGCGTTCGAATAGAATGCTCCTGAGCACAATGGCCGAGAGGACAGATCACTCGGACAGAGGGACAGCGCTCGGACGGACAGCCAACAAGGAAAGACAGAAACCGAGAGAATGCACACCAGATTT
>JAOVVI020019926.1:0-10001 GCA_028571085.2 Nepenthes alata | reverse complement strand
TTGATATTTAAATATATATATATATATAAATAATAACAATAAAAATCGAGAGGAGGGATTCGGCAGGAAAATACATAACACAAAGAGAGGAAGAAGGGAGGAGAGAGAAAGGGACACCGGGTAGAGAGAGAAAGAGGAAAAACGAGGTCCCTAGTTTGATTTCAAGCACGAGCCAATTAGAGAAGTGGTAGATCGGATCGAGACAAGTGTACTCATACACTCTTTGTTCTCTTTTTTAATTTTTATTCATATTCTCTCGGGCATTTTCGTTCTGATACCCACCCAAAACATATAAATCACGGAACCCATGATTATTGCATGAATAATTTGTTATTTAATGTCAGATTTCCCTTTGCTTCACACGAATCAGCTTCGCCCAAACCCTAGACCCACGCCCGACCACAGTTTGCTCATTATTTTAAGTTCGAAGCTTAATTTTTACCTAGATAACAAAAACCCTTAACTTGAATAGGGTCATTTACCGTTTGGGTATCCGATTTTCCATATTTTGCTCAGTTTTGCACATTTGGACCCCCAAACCCACAAAGTTACTGTTCACATGAAGCTTTTAAGTATTTTTTGCATGATTCCACATGATTTAATTATTATGTAAGCTATGATTATTTGCATATGTCTGTTTGTATACTTTGAAAAAGTATATTGGTGAACCATTTGTGATAGAAATGTTATTGGAAAGCCTCTACAGTTACAATTGTCTCTTGGTGGTAAGAATTTTTATTCTTCCCTATGCTTTTGATATCCATGCATATAAATTAAGTCATGTGAAGACTTAAATCCAAAAGAAACATGAAAACTATACAAGTATACGAAGGGAATGCCAAATTTTGATATATGTGAAATTCGTTCTTCCAGAGTGAGAACTATGTTAAAGAAGTTTGGAGGACATTCCCTATATGAATAAGAATCATGAAACTAGGACCACAAAATTATGATTTTAGAGGGTGATGTCCCTTGGAATGCCACCGGTATTAAAGTGAAAACTCAAGGATCATCCTGGTCGCGTATTGTAGTGGGTGATACTCTCTGGCAAGTCTTTGGATGTTGTGGTGGAAGGACAAGGATTGCCTCTGGACCACGGGGGCATATGATAGCATTTTATTGGCCTGGTATATGGGTGATAGGTATACCGCTACGCCACGTGGTGTTTGTCCCGTCTACAGGCATGATATATAGATGGCCCACCTCTGGGTCTTGAATAGGGGATTACAGTTTTAGAATGTGTAGAAACAAACACATTCCTTTTATCGTTCTTCTGTACCTTTAACTAGTAAGGCTTATTAGCCCTAGTCTACAAAGATAAATGTAATTTGGAAAGTGTATTAAATCATATTTCATATCTTTATGCATCTTTACATATTGTCCCTATCACATTCCCTGTTTCATTTGAATATATTGCTTATTATTTGTATATGTTGAACATGCTGAACGTTTGTCTCACCCTTACTTCTTTCCTCCTTCCAAATGAGTACGCTCTTATGCCTTACGAGTCCGAGTAGGATGTAGGAGCAGGATAGGTAGTGGACCTTGCATTGAAGAGCTATTGGAACTTAGTTTATGATTTTTGTATGTGATGGAGTACATTGTATTATTTTGATACGTATATGTATATCGATATATGTGCATGGTATTGATGGATACGTAGTATAGTTTCCGTTGTATATGATGGATGTATATGCGTCCACATGCTTTTATGGTTATATTTGGATACCTATTTGCATCTTGTCCGAGCCGACATTGTACTAAAATTGTGACGTCGGTGCCACCTGTTGTTCTTTGTGGCTGTTGGGGATCCTATGTATGTGTAGTATGTACTTTGTGGTTGTTGTAAGATAAAAATTTGTATATATTTTGTATTGACGGATATCAATTTTACAGACGAAACCCTGTCAAATTTATGATAAAAAATATGGTCCGTCACAGTTGATATCAGAGAAAGAGATTCCTTAGGTTTAATCTGGATCTTTTGCGGAAGCTTAGAATAGTATAGGCTAAGACTGAATAGATGAATGTAGGCATAGAATCACTAAGTTAGGATGAATAGCCCAAGTTACCCTAACTCGCATAACTTAGATTAGAACTAAGTTAGGGCGATAGTCTTATTTAATTGTGTAGATTACAATGTCTTAATTAGAGTCCGGCCTTTTGACTAATTCGTAATTATTCTTGTTTCAAAAGTGTCATCGAAAGTCGATCATGACGCCTAGATGCAGAGGCTTACAAGGAGGTGGTCAACCATGAGACTTGGAGACCGAGTATTTGAATTTGTTGGGTCGTATGGAAAATATTATTGAGAATATGGAGCAAAGAAATCTCACCCCTGTTCTTGCTCCGGATCCTATGCAGGCTCCTGTTAATTCTAGACCTTCTGCCTATGATCGCTTCATCGAGGAGCGAGTCCCAAAGTTTTTGGGAGAGCCTGACCCCATTGAAGAAGACACATGGTTTGAACGGTTGAAGAAGGTGTTCACTGTCATCCATTGTCCCGAGAAGGTTCGGGTCCTGCTTGCGTCCTACCGACTAGAGGGCGAGGCACACCACTGGTTGCAAATGAAGAAGAGAGCCTCTCGGGTGCCTAAGGATGAGATTACCTAGCCGATGTTCGAGGAATTATTCATGGAGAAATATTTTTCATCTAGCCTCTGTGTTTTGAAGGAGGAATAGTTTATCCGCTTGAGGCAGGATACCTGATTAGTTGCCGAATACGATGCCAAGTTTACTAAGTTATCACGGTTTTCCCAGTATATTGTTGATAACGTGGAGAGGAAGGCAAGGGAGTTTTTGCAAGACTTGCAGGATGATATCCGCAAGCAATTTGTGACCCTAAAGTTGATGACTTATGCAGACATGTTGGATTGTGCCATGATCCAAGAGCAAGAGCTTGCTAAGGAAGAGTTCTTCAAGAAGTATTCATCGGGGAAAAGTGGAGTTGGTGCTAATTCTGGCGTGAGTTCTAGGAGGCCATCCAGGAAAACGAGGCAGCCAGATTCTGATAGGAAGGGTAGCTAGACCTCATCATCTTCTCAAGCTTCGATGGGCTCATGTCAGCATTGTGTGAAGATGTATGGGAACAAGCCTTCTTTTAGATTGACCGGTGACTGTTTTAATTGTGGCAAGGTGTGGCACCGGGCCAAAGAATGCCCTCATCCATAGAAGGCCCACACTTCCAAGCCCGTTGTCCAATGAAAGGCTTTTGTAGTGTTAGCGAGTGAAGCAAAGGCATCACATAATGTGGTTGAAGGTATTCTCCCCATTTGTGGCACTTCTTATACAGTACTTTTTGATTTTGGATCTACGCATTCATTTATCTCTCTGTGGTTTGCCTATCATATTACATCCTCTCCTATGATTCTTGACTTCTATTTGTTTGTATCAACACCCACGGGATCTTCTGTTATCACCGATGTTTCTTACCCTAGATGTGTCATTGAGGTGAATGGTTTATCTTTGGTTGTCGATATGATTCGTCTAGAGATACATGATTTTGATATTATTCTTGCCATGGATTGGTTGTCAAGATATCATGCAACTATTGATTGCTTCCACAAGAGACTTGCTTTTGTGATTCTAGAATGTGAGCCTTTTCATATTCAAGGAATTCGAAGATTGAAGGAATCTAGCTTTATTTTGGCCCTCCAAGCTCACCATTTGTTGAAGAGCAGTTGTGAAGCCATTTTGGCTTATGCTACTGTTGTTGAGAACCATGAGCTGTTTGTGAAGAATATTTCAGTTGTGTGCGAGTTTGAGAAAGTGTTTCCCGATAAGCTGTCTGCTCTACCACCACACCGTAAGATCGAGTTCAGAATTGATCTTGTGCCACGGTTGACACCTATATCAAGAACCCCTTATCGCATGGCCCCTATTGAGCTGAAAGAGTTGAAGCAGCAGTTGCAGGATTTACTTGATATGAGTTTTATTAGACCGAGTGTTTTGCCATGGGGTGCTTCGGTCTTGTTTGTAAAGAAGAAGGATGGGACCTTATTGCTTTGTAAGGATTATCATGAGTTAAATAAGATCACATAAATAATAAATACCCATTGCTGTAGATTGATGACTTCTTCGATCAATTGCAGAGAACCCGAATGTTCTCAAAGATCGACCTTCAGTTAGGATATCATCAACTCCATATTAAGCAAGAAGATGTAGCAAATGTGGCATTCCAAATAAGATATGGCCATTATGAGTTTCTCGTTATGCCATTCGGTTTGATGAAATCTCCCACTGTATTTATGGATTTGATGAATCGGGTTTTTTAGCCCTATTTGGATAAGTTTGTTATGGTCTTCATCGATGATATCTTGATCTATTCGATGAGTGATGTAGAGCATGAGGAGCATTTGAGGATTGTCCTCCAGACCCTTGGGGAGCATCGATTATTCACAAAGTTAAAGAAATGCAAATTTTGGCTTGAGGAGGTTGTATTTCTAGGCCATGTCATTTCAAATAGAGGTGTCTCAATAGATCTGATAAAGGTCAAAGCCATGATCAGTTGGGATTGACCGACGACCATGACCAAGGTCCATAGCTTTTTAGCTATGGTCGGCTACTATTGTCGATTTGTGAAGAATGTCTCTCTTATTGCGTTGCTGCTTACCTAGTTGACGAATAAGGAAGCTAGATTTGAAAGGACCGAGGAAAGTGATCGTAGTCTCCAAGAGTTAAAGGATTGGTTGACTTCAACACCGATTCTGACTCTTTTTGATAGTTCTAGTGGTTTTAAGGTTTACTATGATGCATCTAAGGTTAGGCTCAGATGTGTTTTAATGCAGAATGGAAAGGTGGTTGCATATGGGTCTTGGAAATTGAAGGCCTACAAGAAGAATTGCCCGACCCACGATTTGGAGTTAGCCACCGTGGTATTTACAATGAAGATTTGGAGGCACTATTTATACGGTGAGAAATTTTTGATGTACTCTCAACATAAGAGCCTCAAGTATCTATTTTTACAGAAGGAGTTGAATATGTGGTAGCGGTGATGGATTGAGAACCTTAAGGACTATGATTGTGAGATCCTGTATCAACCGAGGAAGGGGAATGTGGTTATGGATGCCCTGAGTCATCGGACTAGTTTTGTGGCAACAATGCAGATAAAGCAGATGGAGATGTTGGATTGTCTGAAGTCTTGTCACATCCAAGGTTATGTTAAGGGCAATCGTATGATGCTATTTTTCTTGCAGGTGCAACCTGAGATCCTCTAGAGGATTAAGGAAGGGCATGTAAATGATCCATTTTTTTATGGACATTGTTGGTGGTCTTGGTAGAGATTCACAGATCAATTTCAGTTTTCATGCTGGTGGAGTATTGAGATTCCGTGAGAAACTGTGTGTGCCTGATGATAAGAAGCTGAATGAATAAGAAAGAGGCACATCGGACTAGGTATACTATCTACCCTAGGATCAATAAAATGTACCTGAATTTGAAGAAGATGTTCTGACAGAGGAACATATGAAGAGAAATAGTTGCTTTTGTTAGGCGATGCCTCATTTGTTAGCAGCTAAAGGCTGAGAGGAGGATGCCTTCGGGATTATTGCAGCCATTGCCTATTCCGAGTTAGAAGTGGGAGAATATTTCGATAGACTTTGTTTCTAGATTGCCTAGGACCCCTAGGAATCACTACGTAATTTGAGTCATTATGAGTCGGCTAACAAAATCTATACATTTTATAGACATTCAAACTACATATTCCTGTGATGGCCTAGCACAGCTGTATATCAGCAAGAATGTCAGATTACACGGTGTGCCAGCGTCTATTGTATCAAATCTTGATCCACGCTTTATCTCTAAATTTTGGGAGAGTTTGTATCAGGAGTGAGGGATAAATTTGATGTTTAGTACAGCATATCATCTTCAGACCGATGGTCAGTCAGAGTAGAGCATTCAAATTTTGGAGGATGTGCTTCAAGCCTCAGTGATGGAGTTTAAATGATGTTGGGATGATCACCTGGCATTGGCGGAGTTCGCATACAACAATAACTTCCAGGAAAGCATTGGGGCCTAATGTGATTAGAGAGATATCAGAAAATATTGCAGTAATTGTTGAAAAGTTGAGGGTTACCCAGAGTCAACAGAAGAGCTATGCGGACCAAAGAAGATCAGAGCTCAGATTTGAGGTTTGTGATTTTGTGTTCCTTAAAGTTTCACCGTGGAAGGGAATCACAAGGTTTGGCGTTAAAGGGAAGTTGAGGCCACGCTTTATTGGACCTTTTGAGATTCTGGTGAAGGTCGGAGAAGTGGCGTATCGGCTGGCGTTGCCACTAAACTTAGCCAATGTGCATAATATCTTCCATTTATTGATGTTGAGGAAGTATGTTCACGATCCGGCGCACGTGATTGATTATGGCCCTTTGGTTATCACTGAGGATTTATCGTATTTGGAAGACCTGGTGGAGATTTTGGATCTCAAGAATTAGATTTTATGCTCGAAAAGGATCCCTCTCATGAAAGTTTTGTGAAGGAACCACTCCCACGAGGAGGTGACATGGTAGAGAGAGGACGAGATTTGGGAGAAGTATCCCCATCCGTGAGATCCTGATCCCGAAATAAGATAAATGTGGAGTAATTAAGTTGATAAAAAACATGATTAGACATAAGAATAAGGAAAAAATGGGCACCGAAGTAAAAAGGAGCAAAATCGGCCAAAGCGGGGAGTGGCACTCGCCGTGTGCTCAAGCACCGGGGAGGCGCAGCCGAGGCTAGGTGGGAGCGACCTAGCTACGACGCCACCTGGGTGCCAATTTGCGCAACCACTCGAGCGCCCAACGGATTATAAAAGGCCAAGCGCATTTTACTCGGCCATTTTGCGACGGGTCCAGTAGAGAATGGACGGAAAGAAGAGGGAAAGGAAAAGGGAGAGGAAGAAATCTGCCATTCCGATCCGAGTAAGAATAATGGTAGATCAGGCTAAAGCAAGTATACCTTAGACGTTATCTTCTATTTTAACTGCTTTTCTGTATCTAAATTTGTATTTATACTCAAAATCTATGATTCTGCTTGTGTACTATAAATAGAGCATATTTCTCCTGCTTAATCGGATAGATTTTATGTTTACTTGCATGTACTGTAATATTCACCTCCGATTTCATGTGAAAATCTATATTTGGTGTTTGTTTATCATATGGACTGTTTGGATAAACCGTCAGTATGAAAATGAAGGGATTTAATGATTTTAATCTATAATTTCTGATATGTAAAAGTTATTCTATAACGGGATAATGTCCCTGATGTGATATATGTCTAAAAATTTTACACGTATTTATGCTGTTAAATTTTTGAAGATTTCTGAAGCAAAACTGAAGGATTATAAACTATTATTGTATACTCTGAAGTAAATCTTAATAATTACAAACTATTACTATATCTTCTGAGGCTAACTGAAGAGTTATTGTGAAACTCTAACTTACTTATGAAGTTGAAGAGGTTTTCAGTTAAGAAATAAGAAGAGAGATGTTTCTAATACTGTTAATTAGAACCCGGGATGAAAATACAGTCAGGTTAGATTCTCTGACATATTTTAAAAATTTATGGTGGCAATTGAGGATAATTATTGAACTATTGAACCATCAAATTGAAATATATATCATCGAACTATCGGCCTTTGATTGTATCGATTGAACATAATCTATCCTCAATTATTCACCCCCTCTACTAGTAGGAGTCCATTGGTTGGGTCATTTACTGATAGAAAAAGAAGATTTCTAGAATTTTATAGATTTAATATCAGTTTCTGATTTCTTAGTTTTTCTATACTATTTTATGATTTTTGAAACTTGATTTTACTAGTTTATACTTTCTCTA
Source organism: Nepenthes alata (assembly GCA_028571085.2). Taxonomy (NCBI): domain Eukaryota; kingdom Viridiplantae; phylum Streptophyta; class Magnoliopsida; order Caryophyllales; family Nepenthaceae; genus Nepenthes; species Nepenthes alata. Next base: position 2,189 of record JAOVVI020019926.1, on the reverse strand, counting down.
TTTTCATGCACTTTTCTACTACTGCTATGATGGACTACTTATATATTTTTGTGCATCTACATTTATATTCATCCGCATAATATTTTGTATAATGAAAGCATGGATTATGATTATCGAACTCTATTTATATCGAACTAATGCATTTATGATTTATTCCTGTTTACATGACGCCACCATTCTTCTGATTATCGTGATTTCTGCTCTAGTATATTTTTATTTTATATGAAAATATGAATTATGATTATCGAGACCAGTTTATGAAGAATTATGCTTTTCTCATCATTTATGTATATATTTCTACTCTATGGCATTCCTATGATCATCTGCAGTTATATTCTACTATTGTTTCCGTAAACGTTGTCTTATCACACTCATACCTTATATGTAACTGTATCTATTTTACTATATTACTTTTTTTGGTAAGTACGTTTTACTATATTACATTCTGCATGAAAGATTTACTGCACATTTTCATGTACCTTGTTGGGCTTTGGCTCATTATTCACTATTTTTCCCTTCAGATAAAGTTATAGAGACGATACTGGATGATCAAGCATAGCTAGAGTTAGCGAGAAAAATCTTGAGCCTTGGAGCTTCTGAAGACTTGGGATTGTGATAATGTTATTGTAAATATCTAGATCTTGAAGGAGGATTATGTATAAATGATTATGATATGTAATATATTTTATCAGAACTGTATTTATACTTTTACAATTTTCTGTTAAGGATATAGATACTTCCACTATATATTTTTTGATTTTGGCACTGGTCCTAACAGGCATCTCTCATATGGTTATGGTATAATAGTTAGGATTGTTGAAATATGACTTGGATGGCATCTGCGATCCTTTCTACGTGTGTTGTAGGAAATGAATTATGATATTTGGTTAGTTGTGTGCATGTACTAGTCCTTGTGTTGTGATCATAAGTTTGAGGTTTGGATATCGAGTATGATCTGTACAGGCATAAATAAGCAGGTTATATTTTTTGTTTCTATCTAGTTACAGTTGAGACTCTGTCAAAATTTTTGTATAAGTTAAATTATTTAAATTTATAGATTCTTTTATGCATCTAGAGGGTCCTATAAGGATTAGAATTCGTTTCGTCACAAATGGTATCAGAGAAAATGAAATGCCTTAGGAATGATCTAAATCGTATGCGAAAACTTAGAAAATTATTCTTACTGATAAATAGGTACGGATAGACATGGACTGGATAAGTTAGGTCAGAAAATCCAAGGTGTTCAAGCTTGTATAAGTTAGGATTGACTTGTGCTAGGACTTAATGATTAAGCTAAACGATTAAATTGATTTACAGTGGCCTCAGGTATAGGTTGACCGGTTTGAATTTTAGGCTTAAGTTTAAGGTAATCTAATCTAAAGCCAAGATGGTTTAGGATAGAAATGGACCGAGGCTTAGTGATTAAGATGAATCAAAATAAATTGAAGGATTGGATGGAACTGTTTTGAGTTAAGTAAAGATAAGAGTGGTTGAGTTAATCAACCTTAGGATTAATGATAAGATGAGTTTGATGTATTGAAGAAAGTAATTAAGGTTCTTGATTGTCCAACTAAAGTTCAGCCTGTTAAGGAAGGGCAAGGCTGACAGTGGGTTTTTGAGTGTCACACCTCATTTCTTAGGATGTTTTCGGGAGAAATTGGTTTTAAAAAGGACCATTCTCTTTAGATAATGTTTGGGAATGGACAAAAGATGAAGCCAATTAATGATGACTAGGAAATAAGTTTACATGTATTCCAAATTTTAGAATAAAACCTAATGATGCCAATCCCTGAGGGGCAACCATTGTCTGAATAAATTATGGATTTCAATGTCCGGTTTGGGTTTGTGAATGAATCAACCTTGATGGGATATTAAGATAATCTAGTTGGCAAATTGCCCCAACTGAATCGAATGATTTGAATGGAATAATTTGAATTGTAATTAGGCTCACGTATCAGATGAGTTACAAATGAAGTAATGGAACTAATATGGTGGTGCATACAAGTTATGTAATGGGATGTGTGCTAAGTATAGATGGTGTATTAGGCCATACCTGAAAAGTCATTAGGCGAATGAGGAAATTTGAGGAAATTGTTAAAGAGAAGATTTGCCCAATGCACGAGCATTCCACACACTCACCTAATTATATACATACATACAATATGTATACATATATTTATATACATACC
>JAOVVI020019924.1:0-10001 GCA_028571085.2 Nepenthes alata | reverse complement strand
ATAAAGATACTCTATATAAACGGTGCCCTAAGATCACACATATCCTTATGAGATTACGCATGTTTAGCAAATCTTCTGAGATGGCACCCATGAGCCCTTGGCCGTCCGCAAGCCTATGGCTTCTTGGCCGTCTGGCTTCCTTCAGTCATCTGCGCGCCATTGCCCGTCTACGCGCCCTCAGCCGTCCGCTCCCATTTTTCTTCTTGATCAGTCAACGTGTTGACCAACCAAATTGCCTCATTTGCCGGTCAGCGCATTGACCGGCAATTCTAAACCAAGGTTTCCATGCGCTTTCATTTGTAACCTTTTTTCCTTGGCTGGTCAACGTGTTGACTGGCTATTTGCCCACTTAGCGAATTCCTCGCGCCTTTTGCCGGCTGCTTTGTCTCCTTTAACCGGTCAACCCTTTGACCAAATTTTCAACCGGGCAAAATCTGCACTTGACATTTGCCTTTTTGGCTGTCCCACTCCTTGGCCGGTCAATCTCCATTGACCGGCCATCTGCCTCTCAGTTGGTCAACCTCCGTTGACCGGCCATCTGCCTCTCAGTTGGTTAACCTTCGTTGACCGGCCAGCATTCTCATCCGGTCAATTTTGTTGATTGGCTAGTCGTCTTCGGACTTCCACTCCACCAGATGAATTCCGTCATTTGTTCTCCAGAAATCCTCCGATGACCGGCCATTTGCCAACTTAGCGAATTCCTCGCGTCTTCTGCGAGCTGATTTGTCTCCTTTAACCGGTCAACCCTTTGACCAAAATTCTAATCGGGCAAAATCTACACTTATCATTTGCCTTCTTGGCTTTCCCGCTCCTTGGCCGGTCAATCTCCATTGACCGACCATCTGCCTCTCAGCTGGTCAACCTACGTTGACTAGCCAGCCTTCTCATCTGGTCAACTTTGTTGACCGACCAGTCTTCTTCGGACTTTCACTCCACCAAATGAACACCGTCATTTGTTCTCCAGAAATCCTCCGATGACCGGCCATTTGCCCACTTAGAGAATTCATCGCGTCTTCTGCCGGTTGCTTTGTCTCCTTTAACCGGTCAACCCTTTGACCGAAATTTCATTCGGGCAAAATCTGCACTTATCATTTGCCTTATTGGCTATCCCGCTCCTTGGCCGGTCAATGGAGATTGACCGGCCATCTGCCTCTCAGCCGGTCAACCTCCATTGACCCGCCAGCCTTCTCATCTGGTCAACTTTATTGACTGGCCAGTCTTCTTTGGACTTCCACTCTGCCAAATGAACTCTATCATTTGTTCTTCAGAAATCTTTCGATGATAAACCAGTTTGTTGAGTTATCCATAAGGGAGTGACCAGATTCAACACAATCATCTATCAACTATGCATGATTAATTCGATCTAGCACGATCAACTCACTATGATGCATGACTCAAAACATGTAAGGTGGCTCCTGATCTAAACGGTCATCAACCAATTCTACTGTTAGATTGAGCCAGTAAATCCACTATAAAAAACTACAACCGGTGTTCAAACCACTATAAATGCTAATACTCAACACAAGGGAAGATTGAATATTCAACATCCGATATAGATGAGATATTACTAGACTAGGCCTTAGAATATTTTGGTCTATAGCATGTCAATTCAATATCCACAGTTTAGTCATGCAACACTTAACCTATACAAAAAAGATATCTTGAGCCTATTCTCCAAATATCACATCCTTCTCATAAAATGCGGAACCTAATTCTTTACACATTGAACATCTCTCTCTCCTTTTTCTCCCTTAAACTTGGTTATTATGTTTAGAAAAATTGACTTAAATGTTGAAGAAAAATCCAAAAAATAAATTTCAATTTTTTTGATACTCTTATTTTGATTCGTGATATGTTGGGTTTGGGTTGAAGGTTTAGAAATTTGATTCAAAATCTTTTGAATCAATTCTAAATCCAAAATATGCATAATAAGTAATTGAGAGATATTTAAAAAATGTCTATTAGAGTTTTTAAAGACACGTTCATATAATATGAAATCCAATCCATATATTATTACGAATAAATCAATATAAAAATATATGTTGTATGACAGATTATATTTTAAATCTCGTCATTAACTATAATTATAATTAATTATCTTTTAATTAATATTTTGATCGTTTATACATTCAATTGACTATCCAGATGTGAATTTATACATCGATACCATGACCGATTATAAATAAATAATGCATCATTATACATATGATCTAAATCAAATGTCACATCATCGGTGGCTCCGACATCGATCCAAACAACACGATGTCGGACCTTAATAAAGAAAGATACCTGCTCAACATCGAAATCAACATATAAAAATTTATAGAAGTAATAAACGTCCATAAATTTTACTGAACAAAACTAAAATCATCGATGACACTAGACCAACACCAAACCATGAACATAAGACCACAACGAATTTTAAACCAATACGACTTACTGTCCAGACTTAAAGTATTGACTAAATTGCATTCTTTCATTCATTCATAAGCTGCTGTAGTAGAACTAACTCATCAACTAATACAAAATACCGTAAATTATCATTCTAGGTATCTAAATGTTGTCTGATAACTACATCACAATTTATCATCTAGAACTAAAAATTAAACTAAGTTGCATCCATTAAGTATATTAAATACCGTTTAAAAGCATAAATCAACAGAAATCATCCATAGGAGTATAAACTAAAACTCTTTGGGCTTCACTACTATTCATCTGGTAGGTATTCGTGCATTTTATCTGAGGAGATAATAAAATAGTAAAAAAAAGTCAAATACTCAGTAAGACATATAATATAACAATGAATATACATACTTTGCATTTAAAATATATCGGAAGGAATAGAGATCATGATCGAATGCAATAACATTTACTTGTCCAAGAAAAACTTACATGATATAATTTCAGATTTCTTATCTTATTTTTTCTTAATCTTACCTATCAAAATATGTTTAAACCTTTTTTTTAGGGACTAGGGCCAATAAACTTTATCGGTCAAAGGAGTGAACAATCAAAGATCGGATTGTGTATGCTCCTACACATGTAAAAGCCATATGTTTCTATTCAAGACCCAAAGATAGGTTATCTATATATAATTTTATAGACCGGACCAGACACGCTTCTTACCCCCGCGATTATATAGGATCAGATAACAGTAAATCACTATAATATATTAAGGTATGCCATAATATATTACTCGCTAAATCATAATATTGGTCCAATTGTTATACTTATAAAAACTCTACACTTTTTATTGATTCTTCTTAATTTTTTCACTCATAGAGAAAATATTCATAATTCATAACATATTATAGAATTTTCTATCATAATTTTATGAATTCATACTTATGCTTTTTATAGAAACATGGTCATATTAAAATTGAAAGTATGGGGTGTTGAATTGTTTTGCTAAATGCAGAAAAATTCAGCAATTAACATAATTCAACATGTATATTGAAAACTTAGCTTATCCAGGTCAATATATATATATATATATATATATATATATTAGCTTATATGTGACATATATATATAGTTTTAAAGTATAAGTGGACTGTTGTACGAAATTGTGGCATGAAAGTTCAGAATTCAGTAACAATTGCAGTAAAAATAGCATAAGAATGCAGGAATTTTGCCAATAGCACATGTAGCCCAAAAATTCAGCAACATTCATTAATTTTGTAGAAAAATTACATAATTTCAGAACTTATAAGACATGTATTTGATAATTTAGAACCTACATCAACTACTGCATGAAATTAAAGTATGAATTCGGCAAAATTCAATGAAAACTAGCAAAAATCAGCGACATGGGTAATTTCTACATGATTAGCTTATATACTTAACATATAGTGCTTAATTCTTTAATTTTCTAAACATGAAAGCTTATAATGTAAGTCTAAAACCTACTGTAGTATAAGATACGAAAATGCATCACATGAAAGGTCATTAAATCATGAATTTAAGGCATGCATTTGGCTAAAATTTTAATATATAGAACATATATATGAAGCTTGAACATAATTGGGAATTTCATATGAAGTTTGCTATAAAACCATGAAAAATTAACATGCATACATAAAATACACAGATTCGTTTCGAAATCATATCTTAGACGAGTACTAGAATAAAAATACCTAGAAAAATTGGTCAGGAATAGTAACAAGAGAAAAAAGGGTTCAGAGTGCATTTACCTCGGTTTTGATTTTCTTAAATTCTAGCTTGGATCGCCTCAAATTTGAGTTTCTTAGTTTCCTCTCTCTTTTCTTCAGCTCTGTCTCTTCACTGAATTCTACTACAAAGATGACTAGAATTGAGTTCAGGAGTCCTTTTTATAAAGCCTTACACTCGAGTGCCATTCAAGTGCACATCAGGTGCTAGGCCTTGGGTTTACTGAGCTCAAGCGCTGCTCGGGCATGCATCAAGCGCATAGATACTACTAGTAATTGCTCGAACGGATTTTGGGCGAGCCTTAGGCACTAAGCCACTACTTTTGGCGCTCAAGCATGAGTTAGGCCTATTTCATGCGCTGAATCAACTAATCCAATTTTTGACTCTTGACCTAATTTTTTACATCGTTTTACTTTAATTTTTATTATATTAGTTTAATTAATAATAATTATCATAATTTAGAAACTTGGGCTTTATAATCTTCTCCTCCTTATAAAAAAATTTATTCTCAAAATTTAGTAGAAATTCCATACCTTATTGAAGAAATAGGTGCAGGTACTTATCATGAATTTCTCATTCTCTCTCCCATGTGGCCTCTTCATAAGAGTAATTTCTCTATAAGACTTTGACCAATTGAATAGTCTTTGTTTGAAGTATTTGATCTCTATGACCCAAAATCTAAATTGATTCCTTGATGTACGTCAAATCTTCGTTAATATGTAACAGTTCATACTTAATAATATGCATCGGATCATAAATATACTTTCAAAGTATCAAAACGTAAAAAATATTGTGCACTTCTTCCAAATTTGGTGGCAAAGATAAATGATAGGCCACTTCACCGAACCTTTCTGAGATCTCAAAAGGTCTAATAAATATCGATTTTAATTTTTCCTTTATCCAAAATCTTGAAATTCCCTTTGGTGGTGATATCTTCAAAATACATAATCTCTGATCTCAAAATTCAACTCTGATTTTCTTTGATCAGTATAACTCTTTTGTCTACTTTAAGCTACCTTTAATTTTCCATGTATCAACCTGATGTTGTCGGATGTCTTCTTAAAAATTTTCCGTCCCAAAAGTCGTCTATTGCTAATATCTTTCTAATGGATCGGGGAATGACATTTTCTCCCATATAATGCTTCAAATGGGGTCATCCCAATACTCGCTTGATAGTTATTGTTGTAGGCAAAATCTGCTAATATTACTAAATAATCATCCCAATTACCTTTCATATCTAAAATCAAAGTTCTAAGAATGTCCTCTAAAATTTGGATAGTTCACTCCAATTGTCCATTCATTTACAAATGATAATCTATTCTAAACTTTAAATTTATCCCCAATTCACGATATAAACTTTTTTCAAAACTTGAAAGCAAATCTTGGATCTCAATCAAACATAATAGATACTTGCATACCATGCAATCTATCTCATTAATATACATTATGGCCAACCGATCTCTTAAAAAGTTGTCCGTATAGCTAGAAAATGTGTCGAATTTATAAATCGATCAACAATTATCCAAACCGTATCATGATTTCTTGGTGTTCTCGACAATCCTATCACAAAATTCATCAATATGTCCACCCATTTTCACCTCGAAGTAGGCATCGGCTGCAATAGGCTGGGTGGTTTCTTGTGTTCGACCTTCAACTGCTAACATATTAACCACCTCCCCACATAAGTTGCAATTTCTCTATTTATATTTTTCCACCAAAATAAGTTCAAGCCTTGGTATATTTTGTTGATCCTTGGGTGGATGGTATACTTAATTCAATGGGCTTCATTCATAATCTCTTCTTTTAATTCTCCAATGCTCGGTATATAAATCCAATCTCAGAACTTCAAAACTCTATTAGCACGGACATTAAAACCAGCACTAGAGTCCCAATTTATATCTTTGATTATATCCACCAAAAATGGATTATTCATCTGATTTCCTTTGATCTTCTCCAATATCTTCGGTTGAACTTGAAAATATGATTAAATCATCCGATTGCTTTGAGAATGTCTCTTAATATCACACTACTTCATGCACTCGAGCATCTCCATCTCTTTGATCCTCAAATTAGCTACAAAATGTATTTGGCAAATCAAAGCATCTGTCAAAACATCAGTTTTCCTAGGTTGATAATAGATTTTACAATCATAATCATTTAGAAAATTCATCAATCTTCTTTACCTCATATTCAGTTCTTTCTGAAAAGGCAAACACTTAAAGCTCTCATAATCCAAATACACTAAGAACTTCTCACCATACAATGTCTCCAAATTTTTAAGACAAAAATTACTTCCGCCAACTCTAAATCATGATTCGGGTAGTTTCTTTCATGAGTCTTCAATTATCTCAACCTATAAGCTACCACCTTCCCATGTTGCATTAGAACACAACGTAATCCGGTCTTGAATGCATCACAATAAACTACGAAGCCATCGTATCCTTCTTGAATGGTAAGAATCAGGGTGGTCATCAACTGCTTCTTTAACTCTTGAAAGCTTTGCTTGCATTCGTCCATCCAAGAAAACCTGGTTCCCTTCCGTGTTAACCGAGTTAATGGCATGGTAATTCTGGAAGAATTCTCTACAAACCTCCAATAATAAGTTGCCATTTTAAGAAAGTTTTGAACCTTCGTCATTGACGTTGGTTGGCTCCAATTAATAATAGCCTCAATCTATTTCAGCTCAACCAAGATACCTCCATTCGATATGACATGTCCCAAGAACATTACTTCTTCAAGCCAAAATTTGCAGTTCTTCAGCTTGGCATATAATCTTCTATCTCAGAGTGTCTGGAGCACAATTCTCAAATGCGTCTCATGCTCATCACAACTTCTCGAGTCGATCAATATATCATCAATAAATATCACCACAAACTTATCCAAGTAGGGTTGGAATACCCAGTTTATCAACTTCGTCAACACTGTAGGTATTAGTTACTCCAAACAGCATAACCAAAAACTCATAATGCCCATACCTTGTTCGGAATGTAATTTTTGCCACATCTTCATTCTTAATCCTCAATTGATGGTATCCTGAATGGAGGTCAATCTTTGAGAACACTTGGGCCTCTTATAATTGATAAAAAAGTCACAATTATCGGCAATGGATACTTGTTCTTGATAGTGATCTTGTTCAATTTTTGGTAATCAATACACAACCACAAGGATCCATCCTTCTTCATGAACAACACTAGGGCACCGCATGGTGATACACTTGGTCTGATAAATCCCTTTTCCAATAATTCTTACAAATGTTACTTCAACTCCTTAAGTTCGATCAGTGTCATTCTATATGGTGCCTTTGATATCGCTGTCCCTTTAGGCGCAATCTCGATCTCAAATTCAATTTCACGATGTGGTCACAATATGGGTAGATCTTCCAAAAATCATCTTCAAATTCGCAAACCATCGACATGTCTTTTGTTGGCATGCCTTGGCTCCCAATTGTACTAGCATGAGCCAAGTAGGCTTGACATTCACTTTTCATCAAATGTGGGGCATGCAAGGCCGAAATCAAATAGGGAAACTCTTTTTGCATTACACCTTGAGAATAAAATAGTTCAAACCTCAAAATTATAAAATGGACTCTTTTGTAAAAATAATCAATACTAGTATGGTAACTTATTAACCAATCCAGACCTAGATCACATCAAAATCGTACATGACTAACAAGACCAAATCTATGACCAACTGTAACCTATTAACCCAAACAACGCACCTCGAGTACACAATATCCGTAAGCAAAGACAATCCTATAGGTGTTGATACAACTAATGCATACTCCAAAATATTCGGGGGTGACAATAAATGACAAACAAACCTTGGAGACACAAATGAATGTGTAGGCTCCGAATCTAAAGGTACATGAGTTGGAGTATTGAAAACATTGAGAGCACCTTCTGTGACGTTGGGTGATGCCTTCGCATCGTGTACCGTAACAGTAAAAGCTCGACCCAAAATGTTGGGTTTCTTTGCCGTTGGCCACTTACGATGAGGGCAATCCTTGATCATGAGGCCCAACTAGCCACAATTGAAACAAGCTCCCAATACTTTGAAACAGGGCCTTCCTCCATGCATTTTTCCCACAATACGGGCATATGAACATTGACGATTGCGGGCCTGATGCCACATGAATTCCAGCTCCTTTCTTTCCTTTCTCTGTTGCTTCTCCCTTCTTACAGGATCCTCCCGACCCCAAACTTTTTTCCAAACTTTAGCCTCCATGGCTGGTTGTCTTTTTATTGAAGAACATCTCTCTTTTGAGCTCCTTTTCGAATAAGAGAGCTTGATCCAATACGCCTTCATAAGTCCTCAACTTATGTATTATAAGCTACCTTAGGATCTCATCCATTGATCCTTGCTGAGGTTTTCTCGCTTTCCTAGCCTCGTCATGGATCATGTGCAAAGTATAACGTGATAGTTTCGTAAATTTGGTATCATACTCGGCCATGGTTCAGTTCCCCTGTCTCACTTGTGCAAATTTATCCTCCTTTTGATCCCAAAGGCTTGTCGGGAAGTATTTGTCCATGAATGCTTCCACGAACATGTCCCAAGAAACCTCATCGTCTGCTAGGTCCGTAGCTCTCTTTCTCGTGGACCACCAGTGGTCCACCTCCCCATCAAGCTTGTACGTCGCGAATGTCATCTTGTCTTCCTCCAGACAATGAATCACCTTAAGGACCTTCTCAATCCTCCTAATTCATGTCTTTGCATTTGCCGAGTTTAGCTCTCCTATGAATTCTGGCACATGCTCATTTATGAACCGGTAGTAAGCGGTTGTCCCTAGATTCTCCAGGGTTGGAAATGGAATTGGCTCCGAGTTACATTGTCCTTGCGCCATCAACTCCATGATGTCCACCATCCTTCTCATAAGATTCAAGTGTTCTTCCTACCTATCCAGTTGAGAGCCAGATCCAACACCACTTTCTTGGCCTGCCATCTCTTCATTCCTATCACCAAATTATTAATATTATTTTATTTTAACTAATTAAGCGACTTAATACCTGAACCCAAAATTAATCCAACTTGAACCTCAAACCCAAACCAATTCAAACTTAGGCCATGAAACCAAACTCAACCAACTTAGACCTCAAACCGAAATCAATCAAATTTAAACCTTAAAGTATCTCCTTAAAATACTCTCTAATACCAAGCTGTGATAGATTATGTCCTAAATATCATCATTAACTGTAATCATAATTAATTATATTTTAATTACCATTTTGACCATTTATACATTCAATTGACTATCCAGACTTGAATTTTTACGTCAATACCACGACCGACCATAAATAAATAATGTATTATTATACACAGGACCCAAATCAAATGCCACGTTATCGGTAGCTCTGACACGAACCCAAACAACACGACGTCGGACCTTAATAAGAAAAGATAACTGTTCAATATTGAAATCAACATATAAAAATATGTGAAAGTAATAAATAACCATAAACTTGACCGAAAGAAACTAAAATCATCGACGACACTAGATCGACACCAAACCATAGGCATACAATACTCTAATTATAATATAAGACCATGACCGATCTTAAATCGATATGACCTGCTGTCCAGACTTAAGATATCGACTAAAATGCATCATTTCATTCATTCATAAGTTGCTGCAGCACAACCGACACATCAACCAATACCAAATACAGTAAAACATTATTCTAAGTATTTAAACGTCGTCTAATAATTATAAACATCACAATTCATCATCTATGACTGAAAATTAAACTAAGATACAACCATTAAGTACATTAAGTATCATCTGAAAGCATAAACTAACAGAAATCATTCATAGGAGCAGAAATAGAAATCTTCGG
>JAOVVI020019923.1:0-10001 GCA_028571085.2 Nepenthes alata | reverse complement strand
ACAAATGATTTTGCAACACATTTTGTGAAGAGGTGTGGAAGTTAACTAGAGGATCTCTTGTTGTTGCCCGGAAAAGGAAAGTTTCCAACTTTTATGTATTGTAAGCCTCTATTTCAGTCAAAGATGTGCATATTGCTAGAAGTGAGAAGTCTTCAGATTTGTGGCACCGACAGTTGAGTTACATGAGCGAGAAGGGGCAGAACTGTTTAGATAAAAAAGACTTCCTTCAGGGTGTGAAGGAAGCGAAGTTGAAGACTTGCGCTCATTGCATGGTGGGGAAGTAACAACAAGTTTCGTTCCATGGAAACTCGTCCACAAAGAAAGCCGATCTTCTTGAATTGGTCTACGTTGACATATGTGGCTATCTCAAGGTAAAGACACTTCAAAGAGTACTGTACTTCATCACATTTATCGATGATTATTCAAGAAAGCTGTGGACATATCTGCTGAAGTCGAAGGATCAAGCCCTTGACATCTTCGAACAATTTCATACCTTGGTTGAGAGGCAAATGGGGAAGAAATTAAAGTGTATCCAAAGTGATAACAGCAGTGAGTACATTGGAACATTTGATGTGTATTGTCGATTTCACGTAATTTGATACTAAAGGACCCCACTAAAGACACCACAGCTGAATGGTGTGGTTGAATCGATGAATAGGACGCTAATGGCAAAAGTTAGCTGTATGCTTTCGAAGGTGAAGCTCCCCGGTTCATTTTGGGGGGAAGCCTTGAATACTATGGTTTATGTTATCAACTTATCACCGAGCAGTCCACCGAATGGAGAAGTACCGGAAAATGTGAGGCCCGGGAAGGAAGTCTTTTATGACCACTTATGCATGTTCTGGTGTAAGGCCTTTGTCTACATCCCAAAGGACGAGAGAACTAAATTTGAGTTCAAGACAAGATAGTGCATTTTTCTCGGCTATGAGAAGATGAGTTGGGATATCGGTTCTACGACTTGATAGGGAAGAAGTTTGTCAGATCGAGGGATGTGGTGTTAGTTAAGGATGAGACGATTGAAGAAATCGGCAAAGCAGCGAAGGTTGTCTCCAACAACGACAATAACCGGGTTTGTGATACAAATTTTGAGTCCTTGATATCGGTGCCTATTTATAATGAAGACGGTGATCAAGGCAATGCCGAGGAGGAAGAAGACCGTGGGACTCCTACGCTTGATGAGGATGATGTTATTCCTCATGATGTTACTGAACTCGCCAAGTCTATTCCACTCCAAAGATCCACAAGAGATCGAAGGCCCTCTGAGGAGAGCTCGAAAGTTTTGTTGAAACTAGGGAGAACGAGTACAAAACGGAGTGGATGGAAGCCCTACAAAATAAAATGAAGTCATTGTAGGAAAATCACAAGTTTGAGCTGACAAAATTGCCGAAGGGCAAATGTGTTTTGAAGAATAAGTGGGTCTTTTACTTAAAGGCTGATGAGAACAGCCAACAATAGAGATATAAGGCGAGGCTAGTTGTGAAAGGTTTTAATCAGTGGAAAGGTGTTGATTTTGATGAGATTTTTGTCCCCGTTGTGAAGATGTCTTAAATCTTGGTAGTGCTTAGATTGGCTGCTATTCTTGACATGTAAGTGGAACAATTGGATGTGTGAACGACATTTCTTCATGGCGACATTGAGGAGGAGATATAAATGGAGCAGCCAGAGGAATTTTGTGTTTAGGGGAATGAACGTTTGGTGTGTCGCCTAAAACAAAGCCTATACGGGCTGAAACAAGCTTCGAGACAATGATATAAAAAGTTCAAGTTTATTATAATAGATCAAGGCTATCGAAAGACTATTTTGAATCATTGTATCTTTATTCAAAGGTTTTCCAAAGACGATTTCGTTATTCTTTTACTCTGTGTGGATGATATGCTCATTATTGGATGAAATATCTCCCGGATTGCCGAATTAAAGCAACAACTTGGGAAGTCCTTTGCCATGAAGGACTTGGCGCTGACGAAGCAAATTTTGGTATAAGAATATTTCGCAACCACAAAGTAAGGAAACTGTGGATATCCCAAGAGAATTATGTGGAGAAGGTATTTCAACAATTGAATACGGAGAAGTAGAAGCCAGTGAGCACTCCGTTGGCTAATCATTTTAAACTAAGCAATTGGCAATGCCCTTCCACGGATGATGTACCTTACTTCTTGGCCGTGAGCAGTTTGATGTATGCTGTGGTGTGTACGAGATCCGATATTACTCATACTGTTAGCACGATTAGCCGTTTCTGTCAAATCCCAGTAAGGAGTATTAGTCCTTGGCGAAATGGATATTGAGATATCTTTGAGGAGTTTTCAAACTATGCATGTGTTTCGAAAGCAACAAACCACTTCTGGTTAGGTATACTGATACAAATATGGTAAGTGAAGTCGACTCTCGAAAGTCCACCTCGGGGTATTTAGTCATGTTCACGGGAGGAGCCGTCTCTTGACAATCAAAGTTGTAAAAATGTGTTGCTTTCTTGACCATCAAGGTGGAATTTATTACTATAACGAAGGCAAGTAAGGAGATCCTGTGGATGAAAAAGTTCATCCAATAATTCATATTTAAATAAGAGCAATATGTGCTGCTTTGTGACAATCAAAGCGTAATTCACCTTTGCAGAAATTCGTCATTTCATTCCAAATTGAAGCATATTGATGTGAAAGATTATTGGATGTGGAATGTTGTTGATTCGGAGTTGTTGACACTTGATAAGATCAGGATCGAAGAGAATGGATCAGACATCATGACCAAAGTGTTGTAGAAAGGAAAGCCTAAAGCTTGCCGAATTATGGTCCGGATGATGATGATTGCCCCCGCATTGTCGTGAGGGGAAGTTTGTTTAGTTATGTGCCACTCTCATGTGAGCCTATACCCATTTGGCGTATCATTTGGTGGTTCATATGAAAACACACGAGTACTGTACTGATACGAAGGATTGCAGTATTTGCGCACACGACCACCACCTAAAGCGCCAATTCTAAAAGAGGTGCGCTCAAGGAGCGCCTGAGGAGTCGATTCCAGAAGGAATGCGCTCGAGGAGCACCTGAGGGGGTGCTTGAAGTGAGAATTTCAGAAGGGACGCACATTGAAGCGTGCCCAAAGAGCCGAACCCAATGGCTCCCGCGCCCAAGGTGCACTCGACAAGTGCACAAGCACTGATTCGCAGTATAAAAACACACACATTTTAGGGCAAACTACTAGTAATTTTGAGACTAGAGAGAGCTGTCTTTGAAAGAAAAAGAAGAGAAAGAGAGAGAAAATAGAGAAAAAAAGATTTGAGCATCCAATTGAGTTTTGAATCGTGTTCCCATTTCCGTCCACCTTGGGTATGATATTTTTGGAATTGAGAAGAACGTTTTATCGGTTATATTTTCTACTTTTTCATATTGTACTCATTGTTACTCGATCTATTTGTTATAAGGTATCTAATTCTTATATTTGTGGGATTTGTGTAATCGAACTGATTGCACAGTGAATATATTTCAGACGAATTATTCCGTGGTTTTTCCTTCTCATTATAAATAGGATTTTTCACGTAAAATTGTGTCACCTCATTATTTGTGATTGTTGTTTGTTTGTTTGTTTGTTTGTTATGTATTGTTAATTTATTCCTCGCGGTTCAAATAAGCGATCCGGGCCCCAATATGAGTTTCCTTTTTTCCCTGCTCTTCAAGCATCAAAATATTCCCATCAGGCATGAAAATTTATCTTTCATTTCAGTTACTTTCTTCCTTCTTTGATTTAATCTATTCTGTGACTTATGAATCAATCCCCTACATCTTAGCTACCTTTTCACTCACTCTTCGAAATTCCTCATCTATGTTCCTAACCAAGATTTTTGTGTCAGCAATGTTAGATACAATGGCAGCCTAGTGCACAAGGCTCCAATATTATGGGTTCTGAAAATAGAGTCAAATATACTCCATCCTAACCATCCATTGCAAAGATATTTTTCACGTCTGAACCCATGATCTAGGGTTAAAATTGGTCAATATCACAGCTACACCAAGGCTCAACCTCTTCATGTGGCCGACAATAGAAATGTTGGATACGGGAGTGTAAGATTTGCAACACTACTATAATTAGATTTGTCATATGAGTGGGCAATCACCTTGGGAAAGTGTATGACAGCATATGGACATAAAGGCCAAAACCCCAAAAGATAGGATAAAAAAAGATTTGCATTGTCAAGATTGTCAATTACCTAAAACACATTCAAGACTAGGTCATAAAAGACAAGAGCATGCTTGAAATGGTGCAGGTTGACAATCACCTGAATCAATCTCGTTGGTAGGCTACATAAGCTCAATTCACATGTTCCACTAACAAGCTTCAGCAAATTTCCAACGAGTTAGTAGCTAGCTGATCTGCAATACACTGTATATATCTACTTAATAATCTGCATTTTAGCAATGATATCAGACCGGCAAGGTCATTGCTCATTATATCTCAGTAAATCTTACAAATTGAGCTCTTGCCTAGAGAGTCTTATGAAGCATGGCCTCTTCCTTGGCCAAGAATTTACCATCAGATTAGTAGATTGGTTAACAATCTGATGTCAACTCTCAAACTTTGGCTGTCTGGTTCAACTTGAAGGAACTGAAAATTTAAAGTAATCATGCATGTAAAGTGATGGGAGTGCATTGTTTATGTGATCACCATTGGATTACAATGTGGTTGCAGAAACTAATGGCTGTTTTGAAAAACAAAGACCAACAAGTATCAGTACATTGTTGTTGTGAGATTACTTATTTGTTTCCTGTTTTTTTTTTTTTTTTTTTGCTGAGTAAATTGTTTGTTTTATTCCTGGTAAACTACAAAATGTTGTCTCTTTTATTTTGGAGCACAGAATTTTTTTTTTGAAATGTGCTGCTAGGCATTGGTCTCTTTTCTGCTCGCAAAGTGTGACAAGTGTTGAGGGCAGCCAATTGGGGCTTTCAGAATAACTTAAAAAAACAAATCAGAGTTCTGTTTTTGTTTTTTGTTTTTTTTTTATTTTTTGTTTTTTTTTGGGGGGTGTGGAGGGGGTTCTGAAAGACATCAGACCAAAATTTTCCATGGTGGACCTGGGCTTTATCGATAACAGTGGAAAACAATTTGATCGGGCATATGCTATACAGTGTGCCTTATAATGTTGATTGCAAGGGTTTGAAAGAGTATTACTGATAACACTATACTAAGTAACAGTTACCAAATTGGAATCATGATTATAGCCTAAGTTCACAAACCAAACATGGTAACTGAATTACTGTGAAATTTTAATTACATATTACTTGGCTTATTACATTTAACCAAATGTACCCGTGTAAGCAAACACTTGGATCAAATTGACGTGTTAGCACCATCAAAGCACTGTGGGAAGGGGTTGGAAGTGGTCTGTCTACTACTTATCCTGTGATTCCACCCCTAACCACTTGATGAATCTTTGCAAACAAATAGACCGAAGTAGTCCTTTGCAGCTAGCTCATGGTAAGCTTAGTCGAACAGAAAAAAATTTCAAGATATGAGCAGATACTGTGGGAATTCATCATATTCACCCTCGAGAAAGTCAAATGAACAATCAAAGGCCTTAAGCTACCATGACAAACTCGCCAAACCAATGATCCTACTGCCAACCAATGACGGAAGGAATCACAAACCATGTCCAGTGATCCTGATGGCGACCATGACCCGAAATGTAACCAGCCAAGGTGATCTAATGTGGCCAAAACCTGAAATGAACCATCATGAACTTCCGGAGATCAGGGAAGCTATATCCAGGAGAATTAAGTCAAACAACCTCATGGACTTGTTGCAAATATAGTCCGGCAACTAGCCTTCAGGAGATAAAACAACAAACAGCTCCAAACAAGAACCATCTGGTTCTAAGATAGTCCGGCAACTAGCTTTCAGGAGATAAAACACGAACCATTTGGTACTGGCTGATCTCTCACTTTGTCTAAAAACTGTGATTTTGAATTGGGTAGGTGTGAGAGACAAAGCCAAAAAAAAGAAAAAAAAATATAGCACAGATTCCATTAATGAACGGTAAATATTGGTAGATGCCAAAAAAAAAAACGATCTATCATTGTCCAGGATGGATTCTAAATGGTTGCTAGCTGGCATTCTTCTACTTCCAATACCAATCTTAATTAGCAAGTACCGGATTGCGTACTTTATTTCAAATCTCCAAACACCACCACCAGTTTATGTTGCTTTCCTGCATCGTCAACTTTACTTTTGTCCATGGAAAATACTTCTTATAAGAAGCACCTATTATTCCTATCATGAATAGTGGGTAAGCTTAGAGGATGAGTGAGATTTCCATTAATTGCTTCATTTCCCCAAATATCTGTTAAAGAGTTATTAAGATGCTCATTATCTACAATCCAAAGGGAGCTTGCATGCCCTTTCCATTTCATCTTCTGTGCAACCCCCCACTCAGTAAAAAAGTTATGAAACATCTCTCTTCAACAGATCACTTAGTTCCAGCCACAGAATTCCTGTACTAACTGTACCGTCCTGACCAGTGCTAATCACCATCCCTCTCTTTCATCTGTGTATGTTTTCCCCTCTTGCATACAATAATCTTCGCATCATCGATGGACCTTTCACAGATAATAAATCTATAAGCATTATGCCTTTTATATAAAAGATCTATACACTATTACATTTGAAGCTTGGCGATGGCCTCACCTTGGACCCTAGGATTAGGAAAGAGAAACAATCCCAGGTTCCCTTTTACCCTTTCCGTAAATCCATGGTGGTTTGCTTTTCAGTCTCAATTATCTGTTTGTATGCAGAGCCACTACTCCAACACTAATAATCGAATAACTGTAACTTTATGTTTTATCTATGAAGTGATGGAAGCTGAAAAGCCTAATTGAGCCAAAACTGGACCTTTTCTGGTCCCCAGCTTGATTCACGAAGTGATGAATACAGGTTCATCTTAGGTTTCAGCTAAAGACTCTACTGAACCACACCTTTCAGACCCCAGCTAGAAAGAAGTACAAAATCCAAAAGCACAATCACCTCAGTAATCGTTGGTGTACAGCATTGTATACTATCCATATCTTGAAAGAAACCTAGGATGATAGCAACAAAAGTTTACTCTCTATGTGGTGTTTGTCTAGGCAATTAGACAAATCCAAGGTGTTTCCAACCCTGAAATGTGGCAGTGTGTGAGGCCAAGGGCGTACCCGGATGGTAAAAGGCATCCCTTTATTCTCTTGATTGAGTCATCCCCACGACACCCCTGTTACATAATTTTACAATTGATGATTTCTAGGATATCAAAACAATCCCCCAATGTCCTCTTACTATGTTTGCTTCGGGTCGAATACTGATGAGTTAGCCTCCATGTGTCACAATGTTTTGTTAAAAATACAATGTCCAACTAATTCGACCCCCCCTCCCCCCTGCCCGAATAAAAACACCACCAAATATAGGAAAAGCATGTAGAGCAAACAATAGAACACACAAGGAATTAATATGACGTCTATATGCCATAACACATACTCTTTTTTCCTTTGCATGAATTTCCTCAAGAAAGAATGGAAAATATCAGTTCAATGCAAGTTTTGTTGCTAGCAGACCAAGAGGTGCCCATCACCCTATACAAGCTTTGCTGTATGAATTTAAACAGATCTGCTGTATGGCAGCAACACATTTAGAAGCTGGACATAGCAACTTCAGAAATGAGACGTTTATTTTAAACAATAGGAACTTCAGAAATGAGACGTTTATTTTAAACAATAGGAAGATGTTATCTTCCCCAGCCTTCTTCTTTCCTAGTTGAAAGTTCTGTAAAAGCATTGTAAAACTTCAAACAAAAACACCATTTAAAGGGAGAAGAAGCAAAAGTAAAAGACTAATGATACCTTGCTTGAAACACATCTTTAGGGTTCTATTAATTTACCTTAGTCCTCCTTCATTATACTCTCCAGGATATTCTAACACACTCAGTAAAATTGAACCCCAATAATAACCCACAAAAATTCAATTCTCTAAACTTCAAACGCAGCACAATCAGCAAAGCTAGCCTGTAGAGGTAAGTATGAACTGCCACGTGTAAGCAAAGAAAGTTTTGATGGAGATAAGGAACAGAGCCAAAATTTACAATTTCAAGAAGTAAAAAGACAAAAAAAAAAAAAAAGGGAGAGAAAAAGGCCAAATTGCTATGATGCATCGAAAAGAAAATTACTCGACTGTGCAGGATAGAAGATAGAGAACAGAACGCATCGGGAAAGAGGAAAAGAGACGGCTGAGGGATGTTCAAACACTAACCTCACTGTGACTGTCAGCAGCCGGTTCGTCGCGTTCTCTGCCTTTACGTTTCCGATCTTCGCCCGCCGGCATAGTCACTTGCTCGGTGCCTGCGACCGTGGCGCTCGCTCCTGAAGCGCTGGGAGATGACGTCACTGTGAAGTCACAAGTCTCCAACTCTTTGCTCGTGCTGCAACCTCCGCCGGCGAAGGTTAACTTACCCGCGGCCGCAGCTCCGCTGATGCCGTCGCTCCGCAAGTCGCCATCGGATATCTCCACCCCGCTTCGCCCCATGTGCAAAACTCTCGATGCCGGCCGCGCCACTGGCGCCTCGTTGGAATCCACAACTGTCGATTCTCTCACCTCGTTTTTTAAAACCGCCGGTTTCACTCTCGAAAAATGAGGGAAATTTCTCGTCTGAGGCCCTGGTGGCCGCTGGGCGACCTCCTGCTGCTGCGGTGGAGGCGACAGCCGCGCTTCGGACGCCGCAGCTGCACGGATAGGAGCAGACGACGGTGGCTTCGGAAGAGGGCAGATGAGATCGGCGTAGAGGTCGCGGTCGAAGGCAGTATCATCGAGTGGGTAGTGCAGCCAGGCTGCCATTTCGTCTTCCTGCATCAAAATCTGAGTGGTGGAGTCGTTCACAGGCGACGGTGGAAGAAGCGGTGGCTGTAGTGGATTTGGCGGCGGTGATTTTCGGAGAGACCGATGGTTTTGGCTTTGTACTACTACTTGTCCGTTCTGCCATAGAAGCTCCATGATCTCTTCCTCCGGCCTGATTGATCCTTCAGCTTCATCAACTTAAAAAGTAAACCAAAACGAAAGTAAAATAAGCGAGTCAGAGGACTTACATATTCTTTTGTCTGTACAAGCCAGAAGACGTAGGAATTGAACAGTCTTCGTCCATCTCGAAATCTGGAACGCGGTAATTCATATTGTAGAACCTCGAATAACAACCAACTATTCCGATTGTACCTGCAATCAGGATACTAAAACCAGTGGTAGTCCTTCACATCCTAAAACTGAAACACGCTCCTGGCTCTACAATCTCGAACGGAATAAGGGTCGTCTTCTCAGTTCTAGAACAGGAAAAAGATAATTTCCAAAATGATCAAGGTAGCAAAGAACCGCCCAAATGGAGTAATGCAAGATAAGAGGAACGACCTTATCCAATTGCAAACTTACGGATACAATTCCGTTCTACTCGACCTACAAATTCATGGCTGAGAACTGAGACTCCGGGAATACGATTGACGGATTACAGGAAAATCGGTTGGATTTCATCTCACTATCCCAGGGCTGAATCCTATGCTATTTGCCCTTACGGTGAATGCATAATTTGTAAGCGTATCTGTCTTCTGCAAATGGCAGGCACAGATAAGGTTTTCGCTTTCTCTCCGAATAATGGAAGGCTAGAGGACGAAATAAGATTTTGACGGGACGCTTCCTCATTCCTCTTCGTTTCCTGTGGACACAAATTTCACAACGTCCATGGCCCCATTCCGCTGCAACAACTATTCGCCATGAAAATTTGTTCTAGTTCTACGTGGATCGCATCCACATCTACCAGTGGTCGGCAATTGGTTAATTGTGTCGGTTTTCGGTGGAGCTTTGCGGTATTTTAACGGGTGTTTTTAGTATTTTTATTTTTATTTTCAAATTTGTTTTCCAAAAAAATATTTATAATTTTTACTAAATATTGCTTTGACAAATTCAGAACCACTTTTAAAAAATTTTAATTAATTAACATTAGAAATTTCTTTTTT
>JAOVVI020019922.1:0-10001 GCA_028571085.2 Nepenthes alata | reverse complement strand
TTATACATGCTCTTAATTTTCTCTTTCTGATGGACCTTTTTGCACAACCAGCAAGCTTCTTTATAGTATGGTACACATCCTTTTGATTTCCCTTAAACATCTTTGGCTGCTTTGTGAATGAAATTATCTATAATACCCACATCTTGTTCCCACTCTTTTCAAGATCCCAATTACTTAATTTAGCATCTTCCCTCTAAAGAGATTTTACTTGATACCTGCCAAGTTCCACCATTTAGTTCTTGCTGGATTGTGCTTTACTTCTTCCTCATTCATTTCTTGACTTGCATTTCCAAAACTGACACATAGTGTTGTGTAGCAAGCTATTCCTAGGAATTGTCTTGATATTTTTACAATACAAATACTCTCTCTTTTCACGGTAAAATACTTACTCCGAGTTTCGGAAGAGCTACTTGTATGTTAGCAAATGATTCCCACCTTACTTGAAAAGCATATTAGCTACCATAAATAATGTACAATAAAATTTGAATATCATATTCTACATTTCTTTCCCCGTAACCATGGATTCCATGCACACCAATATACTTATTTACATCTTTCTAACGTGGTCATTTGAAACTCCTTTTGTGCAATCCCATGGATCAGCTAGTCCAATTGCTTTTACAAATTTCGCTTTCAATATGTTTGTAACCTTAATTGAGGTACATATGAACTAATGATATTTGGGGTTCTTCTCCTAGTACTATCTTAATATTCATAATTCTATACCCACTTACCGTCACTCTTAATACATTATCCTTCAACTTTGTATCCGCAATTATTCCAACTCCATTCCTAACTCTATCCTTCCTAGAATGCTATTTGTAGCCGATTTTCTCTATAGTATTGGCTTTCTCATTCATCTATTTTTATTTCTTGTAGTAACGCTGTATTGATCATTATCTTAATCATAGTACTGTCAAAAATTACTTGTCAAAGTACTTATACAGTAACTCTTCTTAGTTTTGCACTGCACCCAGGCAACGAGGCAGCTGTTGTAGCCCATTTAATATTGTGCTCAAGCCATTCAGCATGCCACAAGTTGAGGATGTCCCCAAAAATAAAATTCTTCTGTGTCAAATCCATATCGAAGATTTGATGAAGTAGCGTTGGCTGTCAGCTAACTAATGTGCAATTGTTCTCCTCTATCCGAGATTGGGACCGGCTAACATTAATAAGGAGAGAAATTTTACCTTTGCTTGCCAAATGCTTTTTGAGATGAGTAGAATTGTATTTCTCTGTCATTTGTGTCCATCTGCCCTTTGGCACACTGAAGGTTACTCGAAGTCCAGTTACATGCCTTGGGAAGCTTAAAATGATCTAAACTAGGTGCAGTATTTATCTTGAATACCAAAGGGTATCTCAAAGTCCTATGCATGCCTAGGGGATCTTAAGGGGATTCGAACCATGTGTAAATATAAGACAAATGGAACAGAAAAAAATGTCTCAGTTTGTGGACAAAGAACTGGGTGCCAAGTGAAATAGCATAACATTTTTGAACCGATAAGTGACTGATATGAACCAGCTGCTCAGTTGTTCTAGATTGTGTCCCAAATATGCTGCTGTTTCTTTTCACCCTATATGAAGTATAATACTATAGCCAACACTGCTCTTCTGATATTTGGCTTTATGGATTTACCCTAAACACTTTGAACTATGTTAGCCCATTGGGCCAAGACCAAACTCTAGTTTGCAGCCTAATCTGCTGTGATGACACTTTTCATACCTCAGAAGAGTATCACATGCAAAGAATAAGTGGTTGCTGCATTTGGGGCTTTTCTTGCATAGAACACAGGCGCCATATTGAATGAATCCTCAGTTAGGTCACCAATCCCTTCTGACCAATTTGTTCTGATGTACCAACCAGAGTTTGAAAGCTGTTTTTGGGATGTTACCTGAATCGCATGCAACTATAAGCTATTATTGAATGTTCTCTTGTATATCTCATTAACATCTTGTATAAAAATTTCCCCGTGCTTCTGTTTGGCAGTGCCATTTGTCATCTCAAAAGTCATTTGAAAATTTCGATCCCTATGGTTTGCTGACTTACTCTTACAAAGAATATCTCCTAACCTTCTTTTCTATTGCAATTCTTTGTTTCCTAATTCTTGCAAATTACTTACATGAGTGGGTATTCAATATAGGTATATTTGGTAAATATACAGATGTCATCAAACACCTTTTTGAGTGTCTGACAGGTTTAGGTTTGAGCATCAAATTGATGCCGACTAGGCTTTGGAGTTTATGGTGAGATAGGTAGTTGTTGGGAGAAGGTTATTGTTAAAAAATATGAGGCAGATTGCTTGGGTTAGCTTCAAAGGAAGTAAGGGGACTGTATGGAGTTGGTGTATAGAGTTTGTAGAGGATTGAAGTAGTGTTACTCTTGCAACTTGCGAGGTTTTCAACCTGGGAAGGGTGGATTGTAATCTCTTCTGGCAGTATATTTGATGTAGCTATTTTTGTCCCAATTCCCTATATTGCTTCTGTTGGTGAGTTGTAAAGAGGTTTGTCTATTTCTCGTGTATTTGTTAATGTTGTGGGTGTTCCCTGAAACTTCTACACTTTCATTTTAGTTGGTGCTGCACTCACTGTACTGAGCTTTTCTCATATAGTGATTCCTACATCCTGATAAATGATGAGCTGTAGTATGTAGCTAAGTGCAGAACGTTGTCATGATTTTAGAAATAGGTGGAACTTGTGGCCATAGTGATATTTTGGAAATTAACCTTCAAGATTTATTTCGTTTTGAATGCATTGTTTTCTTTTCTGGCATGGTGATCAAGTTGCTTCTATTCCTTGGTATTATGCTCTATTCTTTGGTTCATGAATGAGCTTGGTTTGCTTAATACTCGGGTTGATGCATGATCATTTGAATCGTTGGATGGTCATAGGAGACGCAGAGAGAGGACAACATAAATATATTTTACTGAAGATATATTGTTGCTGTTTCAATATGAAGGGAAGTGTATAGTAAAGATCTTTTGCATACTACCTTGCAGGATTCACCCATTCAGCCTTTGCTTTAGGATATGAGGCTGGTATAAACAAATCTCCCATCGATGGAAATCTGGTTCCACCGGGTTCCCTTATCACCTTTGTGCAAAAAGGACTTCAGTACCTGGAGATGGAAGCCAATTTGAGTAATGTTAGCGTGCTCAGATGCTACTCTACAGCAATCTTTCTACTTGTTCTCTTTATGGTTTTGGTGTTCTAGATGTGTTTTGAATTGCTTGTTAATCATTGTATGCTTCACCATTTGCCAGAGTGATACTGATGTGGATGAGGATCTCTCAGTCCTACAACCCATGGATCTTATCACAAAGGATGTCTATGAATTGCGACGAATGGTGAAAGAAAAGAGGAAAAATTTGAGGAAGGATCGAGATAAAGAATTTGAACGGGAGCACAAAGGAGAGCGCAAGCGCGGGAGAGACAAGGGAAGACAAGAGAGGGAGAAAGGTCATGTTAAGGGGAGAGAGGCCAAAGTCCAAGTCCACGATGAAAAAGCAAAAACTGATGATGTTTGTGGTGATAAAGTAATGGTTATTGATCAAGACAATAAGTTCACAGCGAAAAATGAAGGCAATGGAGTTGCTTCAGGTAATACGTTACCCAAACCTTAGTTCATCTGCTGCTTTATTTATTCAACATAGTTGGCTTTAGAACCTTTTCTTTCTCGTTTTTGTTCTAAAGTGGATAAGATTGAAAGAACTCATTATCTTCCTCTTCCTTTTTTGGGGTGCGGGGTTTGAGCATTTTTCTTCTTGAAGTTTAGGTTATTGAAAATAGTATGCAAAAATATGAGAGGACTTATTTCAAATATCAAGTTGTTGTAACATGGGGTGGTTACTATAGACCAGGCCTTCTTGTAAAGCTAGTGGATATTGTTTTGGACCACCCAAATAGACAACTGGATAATATGTTTGGGTCAGAGATCCTTAATGGCATAATCCATTGGCTGCGCCCTCCCTCTTTGTTGTCTTTGAATGTGTACTTCAGCCTTGTGCTACAGACTTGACACAAGGACCAGGGTATGGATCCCATGCTAAAATCTATGAAAGAAAGATATCTGAGTTGACATCTAGACATATACCCATATTTGACGATCATAACCAAGTTTAACATAGGTTTTAAGTAACATGGTCTGCACTCTTGTGGAGAACTACGATAAATTGAGCACCTATTTTTCAATGAGATGTATGCCCCAAAGCTTTATCAATCATGTTGAGTTGGAAAAAAAAAGGAAAAATAAAAAAAGATGAGCTACTAGGTGCACATCTCATTTTTTAAGAGCCTTGGGCTTATGTGATGTGGGTGTAACTGTAAGTTTTGCTAAAGGTTTATCCCAGATATATCATCAAAAAGCACACTGAAGCCCTTAATAGTATTTGAAGAGAACTAAATGGGGTGGTTCTGATAGACACCCAGGTGTGGGGATGTTCGTATCTTAAAATCAAGCTCTTGTATGCAAGTTATGCATTAAACGCATGAGCAATATTGATGGCAGAGATGCACCGATGGACTTTGTGATGCTATTCAGCTGGGTTCTGAATTCGTGTCCGTATTTATCTGCCTTTCACAAGCTGCAGTTGTGCTTCTTGGATTATTCTTTTGATTCTATGTAAATCTGTGTTGGTTTTTATCAGTAATTTGAAGCTAATAGATTCATGATTTGTAGAGCCTGAGCCAATGGATATATCTATGACAACACCGTCTTTGAACACTGAATTTTCTAGTTCTGATGTGACAATCTTGGAAGGGCACACATCTGAGGTTTGTCTCCTATTGTATATTTAGTCTTCTTCATCTATTGTCAATTCTATATATATTCCGAACTAATTTTAGTGGATTATAACTAATTAAATTGTCTGCTTTTTGATCCCTCTTCAACAGGTTTGTGCTTGTGCATGGAGTCCTGCAGGTTCACTTCTTGCATCAGGGTGGGTACATCTCATGTAGAAACACTGTATCTGTTGGAATGATCCTATAAATATGTTGTTAATTGATTTTATGACACTCCTGAAATGTTGAGTTTATTTATTTGGATCATCATTAACTATCATGGATGCTGATAATCACAGTATCTTGCAATTGAGGGTTGCAAATACACTGGATTGATTTCAAATCTGTATCTATTTCAGGGGAAGCAACTCCATGTTTACCTTCTTCCTTTTGTTAAAATATTGTGTATTGAACATGAATACATTAATTTGTTTAAGTTGTTGGAGATTGCTTTTTGATCATGATGTGGCTTTGCATTTCCCAACTTCTTAAAATACCAACTCGTTGATGTTTTAGTTTTCATGATGCTGTAATGTTCTGCAATGATGCCTTACCCTGGGGATCACAAAATTTTGTAGGCCTTCCATTTGGTTTCCTTACACTTCACTGTCCAATAACTTAGGTCTGGAGATTCAACAGCTCGGATCTGGACTGTTGCAGATAAGGGTTGTAGATCACGTAATGGACCAGCGAATGCTTTGGTGTTGAAGCATGTTAAGGGTAGAACAAATGAGAAAAGCAAAGATGTCACAACACTCGATTGGAATGTGAGTCCTCTTATAATTCTAGATATGATGTGGAATTAATATGATAAGCCAAAATAAAAATGTGATTATTGCTTTCCCCATAAAGCTATGGTATATTGCATGTATTCTTAACTGCAATGTATTTCAGTCACTTCTACATGTGCCATTAGAAAGTAACTAATCATGCCTTGAGAGAACTCTTGACACCTGCAATTGTCAGATGATTGTGTTTGGATTTATACAAAAGGAAAAAAAAATGATAGGGGACGAACTTTAGCGCAACCTTAATGTTGCTCTATTATGATGTTGAGGTCACTTTCTTAAATCCAGTCTCTTTGCAATGTATAGGTAATGTTGTATACAACTAATTCTTCCTAAACCCCTCAATTGGGGAGCCTTGTGCATTAGGCTGTCCCACAGGAAATAGTGAAATGTGGTAAGCAGATAGCTTGTACTTGATGTCTTGGTGCTTGGTATTTCATTGATTGTTGTGCTAACAAATGGTAAGATTTTTTGTTTTGTTCTGGTTCCATCATCAATTTCTCCTCTCATTGCGGAAACATATTTCGTGAAACATTCATTTCTTCTACAGGGGGAGGGGACGCTGCTTGCAACAGGCTCTTATGATGGCCAGGCAAGAATTTGGAGTACAGATGGTAAGCCTTCTGTCATATGCACTATGTCAATGTTTCGGTTAGCCAAGGCCCCTCTATGTCTTCTGGGGAGGGTGGGCTGGTTAACAGATTAGAATGCTTTGCAGCTGGGAAATTTAACCAATTCACTTACCATTTTGTCCACGGTAATGATTCACATCAAGTCAAATTTGATTTGGCTTCTGATTGTACTTGAGGTATCAAACCAACCTGTAAGGCCACATGAGCCATTTAGCATTTGGTGAACTCAGTTGAACAATTTACTTGCTATGATTTTGCAAAGCCACCTAAGATCATGTGTTTTCAGGCAGCTTGGCTGGTTATTTCAAGTTTACAGTCCTCAAAAAGACACAATCGCTGTTCAAAATCTAATCCTGAGTCACTGAATTTTGTAATGAAAGATGGGATCCAGATCCTTATTAATACTGCTTATTCAGGTGAACTGAAGACTACTTTATGTAGACACATAGGGCCCATATTTTCACTGAAGTGGAACAAAAAGGGCGATTATCTTCTCACTGGAAGCTGTGATCAAACTGCTATTGTGTGGGATGTGAAAGCAGAGGAATGCAAGCAACAATTTGATCTTCATTTAGGTACCATTTATTGCTGAATGTTTGGAATTGATAGTATTTCGTGACCGGAGCAATAATCCTTGCATTAACTTATGCAATTTTGTGTAGGTATTGAGTGTTACTACAGTTCTGCTTGAGTGCTTCTGTATTATTATATTGTGTCAAATTTGCACCAGCTGTCTTGGATGAGCCACATGTTGGCAGCTATAGTTTAATTTGTATGGAAAACAGTGCCATATTGGCACTCTTAATAAAATATGCTCCTTTATCTATCAAAATACTGATGCAAGTTCCTTTTTTTTTTCTCCAGGTCCTACCCTGGATGTTGACTGGAGAAACAATGTGTCATTTGCAACAAGTTCCACAGACAACATGATTTTTGTTTGGAAAGTTGGAGAAAGCAATCCTATCAAAACCTTTGCTGGTCATCAGGTTTGCTTTTCCTCTCAGTTGTCCAATAATTTTTTTCTTTTTGGTCTCAAATGACATGTAAGTAACCATCAACCTATGCTCAGTGTGTGTTTATGAATGATCTATTACTTTGTCGTTGTTGATTCTCATGCAATAAAAAATTATAGGACAACTATTGTGAGAGTATGTTGCTAAAACTAGTTGCTATGACTAATCTTAATATTGCTATATTGATATTGCTTGTGTAGCAGTCCATTTGGCTTTAAATATCATCGAACTGACCTACCAGGATGTCGATATTTCATCCTCTTTCACTAACACATTAACATGGTTCACTGCCATTGTTCTTTGTAATGGGTTACTCCCATACTCAAAAACATTGGTTACTTTTGAGGTTCAGTCCTCATTTATGATTTGTGAATCCATTGACCTATGCATTCACTTGATATGGCACTAGATGTATGCCTTCCATGGCCAAGAAAGACTTTCACATGACATCTTTTGGCATTGTTTATATGGTTCCCATGTAGTAGTCCCCCTGATTTTTCATGCTGGAACACCTGGGTTGGCTCAAAAGAACTTCGGCATGTTGGGGATATTCAACCTCATTTATTTACTCGTGAATTTCACCACTTGGTCCATGTGAGACTAGATAAATGTGCATGGAACATGAGACCTCTGCTTCAAATTTCTGTGGTTGGCTGTTCTTTCCTACTTTAAAAATGGTGCAGTGAATTTTGAAACAATTTTTTCCAAATTTGTGAAATCTCAGGGCGAAGTTAATTGTGTTAAGTGGGATCCAATGGGGTCATTATTGGCCTCTTGTTCTGACGATGTCACTGCAAAGGTTCTCTCCATCTCTCTCCTCATCCTTTTTAGTGATTTATTATTCGTTTTTATTAGCCGGTAATATATCAATTTTCTTAGGCCCAATTTGTCCTTGATATTTAGATTCTCTTTGCTACGTTTGTATAATGCCTTAATCCTCAGTACAATTATTAGTGATAAAAATCTGCTGCATATTTCACGTCGGGCATTAATGTATGCAAATTTTGATATAGATATGGAGCATGAAGCAGGAGACCTATATCCATGACTTGAAAGAGCATTCAAAGGTTGGCCTAGTTGTTGCTTTCTTCCTAGACTAACATCTTGATGGTCGACTGGATCTGACTGAATATAAAGTTATTTCATTCAGGAGATATACACTATCAGGTGGAGTCCTACTGGACCAGGTACTAGCAATCCTAACCAGAAATTGGTGCTGGCAAGGTAATGGTCTCTTTAGACAAATTAATTCTTACCCTAATATATTAAAGTCAATCTGTTTCAATCCTGGCACTCCATCTATCTTTTAGATTTCCTTTCTTGGTGATGCATTTCCATCATTTCATTGATACACAGCTGCAAAAGGACATGAATAATGACGAAACAGTATGTCTTTGGTAAATCGGTAGATTATGTTAATTGTGCAGAAAGTACTTATAAGAATGACAGGAAATTAGGACGTGAGATGGAAGGATAAAATAGTTCAGAAGTAGGGTGAGTTTCGAGGAGGACCGTGAAAAAAAAAATTAATCGATGATCAGCAACTCTATGGTGGATCATTTAGTAATATGAAAATTCACATAGCCGTATTTGGGGTTATAATCGTATTTATAGAACATGGCAAGAATCGTATTTTTGTCTTGAACGTCTAGGTTTTTTTGTTGTGAATATTTACAGCATGTTTCTGTGATATTCTTTAATGTTACTAGACTTGCAAATATGCTGGAAATATGTGTTGTGTATAATCCTTAGTTGATCTGTCTTCGGGAAAAGTAAATAAATAATGACATTTTTTTCTGTCTATATCATAAAATATTTAGAGTACAGATGACATTTATAAGAACAAGAGGTGTTAAAGGACAATAAATTCATTCAAAAATAGAATTAAGTGTAGATGAGAAGAAAAGAGGACAGATGAATAATGACCAATGGTGGATCACACAATTATATGTGCCCCCACAACCCAGTAATAGCTTATACGAATGTATATTTCTAGACTCTAATGGCATGGAATGGAACACAAGAAATAAAGTTCCTAAATAGAAATTTAAATAATAACAAAACATATTAGAGAAAAGTAAGATTGCTCCATTGCGAAATGGATGCCATGAGTGTAAGCCATCAAAGGAGCTTCTCCGCAAGGGAGAGGTAAGGCTATGTTAAACCCTCAACAAAGATGCAAAAAGCTTTGTGCACTGAACAAACTTCAAGTTACAATGAATAACCTCAGCATCATATCAATGCACGCCCTCTAATCAGGAAAATTGCATCTTGCAAGATATTTACCTGAATATCTTCTCATTTATTTTGGGGGGCGGGGGATCCTGTATTTTGGATTGAAACAGAGCAACCTATTGAAAATGTAAAATTTACTGCAATTTCCCAAAGAAAGTATGTTGAAATATTATTGAGCCGGTAATTTTGTGGGTTAGCTTTTATCTGTTATACTGTTTTGGTAGATTGCATGGACATCTGGAATACTATATGAAACAAACTCAATTATGGTTAAATTAAAGGCTACTTTGTGAATAATTTTTTATGAAAATTAAATTTTCTTCTAATCATCTGTGGACAGATGTGTGCAATTTGTGGTTATCTGTGTTTGTACTTCTGATTTGCCATTATTCATAATGTTTTGCTCTTGCTGAGTACCATTATTCATGATGTTGACTGCTCTATTTTCAGTGCATCCTTCGACTCTACGGTGAAGATATGGGATGTGGAATTAGGGAAACTTCTGTACAGCTTGAATGGCCACAGGTACTTAACCTGTATCGCTGATTCGTTAT
>JAOVVI020019921.1:0-10002 GCA_028571085.2 Nepenthes alata | reverse complement strand
ATTTAGTACCTTCATGAGTGATTTCAAGAATGTCACACGCATCTTTATGGGTTTCACACATTAAAATACGTTTAAACTCATCGGAAGACACAGACATAAAAATAGCATGTAACCCCTTACTATTCCAGTTACAAGTATCAAGTTCTTCTTTTGACCACAAAGATAAAACTTTTGGTTCATCACCACTCTTGGGTAGAGTCCACCCAATTTGAGTACTAGCCCATACACGTTGATCCATTAATTTGAGAAAGGCTCTCATCCGGACCTTTCAATAGGCATAATTACTCTCATCAAAGAAGGGAGGAATGAACAAAGATTGACTAGTATGCATCTAGATCGGGGTCGTGGATCAGGGTGAGGCTTTGATACCAATTGAAAAAGGACTTCTCGTCCTAAATTGTACAACCAAGTTTTGACCCCGTGCAATAATAGCGAAAGCAGTATAAAAATTAAATATTCAATACACGTAAAGAATATTTGTGTCTAAGTGATACAAACAATACGAGCATAAAAATAAAGAAACAATAATAATAAAAAGATAAGTTTGTTGGTGACGAAAGAAAAACTTGATACCCACGGTAAGCGAGAAAAACCCTCTCAACTTTAACGGCTAGGGAAGAAATGCACTATGAAAATCAACTTACAAACCGGGTGGTTACGATGTGTTAACATATCTAACTTACTCCTGTCTTGTGATCCGTACCAAGGAATCCCTTGGATTTTCCCACGGGACCGGAACCGGACGTCTTCCGGTCTTCACGTCAATCTTCCCTCTCTTACCACTTGAATTGCCACACACAACCGGATCCCCTTCTTCAACGTACCGACGTCACCAACGAAGGTAGAAGGGCAAATGTGATAGATTGATAAAGAGAAAGCGGTGAGAAAATCGCTAGCACATGAAGCATAATAAGAAAATATCGGTTTTCTCAATTAAAACACGTTTAATAGAGTGGAAAATGATTTTCTCTTAAGTGGGACGGCTACAAAAATATCAATCAAGAGTTAGGGTAGCCAATTATAGGTGTATATTTATAAATGGCTCAAAAAATACATTCAAAAAAGTTGCCCGTTGAGCACCGCGACGAGCGCACATAAGGTTTCATGTGAAACCCTCGGCGCGCTCGAGCGGGGGGCACGCGCGCAGCGAGCGGGAGGTTGCTGGATTTTTGGCTCGAGCTCGTGGAGAGCACACAGCGAGCACAGGGCTTCTAGATTTTGAGCTTGAGCTTGCGGCGAGCACACAACAAGCACAGGGCTTCTGGATTTTGGGCTCGAGCTTGCAGCGAGCACAGGGCTTCTGGATTTTGGGCTCAAGCTCACGGCAGGTGCAGTATTCCTAGAAGTCGGAACGGACAGGTACGAATATATATTACGACGAAACACAACCCGACATCAGGATACGATCACATATAGTCACGAAATATACCAATCATAAAAATTACTCAAACAAAAAGATTGCTTGAAGCACAAGAAATGACTCGAGAAGGAATATATGCACTTTTATGTTGTGTTATAAATCAAATTTCGTAAAAGTAGTTTATAGTACATGATGGATTGACCCTATTACTTCTGTCCTCGTATGCCAAAATGCAGGAATCTCTGAACATAATAATTCTAACGAGAGTGAGCTTTACATCATAATAAATAACAATATGGGCTCACATTTCAATACTATTGGAATGTTTAGATTAGTTCTAAAGACGAACTACACCGTGTTTACCTAATACTTTTTATATATTTGGATCTCTTAGGAACCAGCTTATCAGTATCCAGACTAAATGTTTTTTCGGATATTGTACCTATTTTAGACTTTTTTTATTAATTTATACAAAAATAATCTTATTATTGGAAATTATATATTAGTTGATAGTTTGTTCAAATTAAAACTTGATAAGTTTTTTCACTATCCATTTTGATTGAACCAAATAACTAAAGTGTGACATATTAAATGAAAACTTCTCTAAATTATGGTATAAGAGATTAGTAAGCATCTCTGTAAAACAAATCAAGAGATTGTTGAACGATGAAATATTATCAATGTTTAATTTTTTAAATTTTGATACTTGTATAAGTTGTATAAAGGATAAACAGACTAATAAGTTTAAAAAAATACTACTAAAATTACATGTGTTAGACTTTATACATACTTATATTTATGAATCATTTATGATTTAAAAAATTTTTATATGCCATAAATATTTCGTTGCTTTCATTGATAACTATTTGTGTTATTGTCACCTTCATTTACTATCTAATAAAGTTCAAATACTAAATATTTTCAAAGTTTTTTTGGTAGAAGTAAAGTTATAACTTAATAAAAGGATTAAATTAGTGAAGCCAGGTAGTGATTGTAGCATTATAGTAAATTCACTGAATCAAAATAGCAAATAGGTCAACTTGTTAGATTTTTTTACGAATGTGGTATCATGACACAATGAAATTATTTGAATAGGTCAACTTGATATTTGATGCTATGCACTTTTCATCAAAATGAAATTTTTTGAAAATAAAATCAAACATTAATGGACATGATAATAAATATAATAAATTATTCAACTCTTTCTATCTAAATATGGGGCGATACTTTAAATACCAATGTGTATACCTTAAATTGGGTTTCTAATAAGACTATATATAAAATATCTTTTAAGATATGGATAGGTAGATAGCTCAATTTAGAATATTTACACATTTGGGATTACGAGGCTAAAATTAGGGTATATAGCCCACATGAGAAAAAGTTATATTTAAGAACTATAAGTGAAAATTTTATTAGTTATCTAAAAATATGTAAAGAATTAAAGTTTTATTATCCTAATTACTCTTTAAGATTTGTTGAAACAATGAAGACTTAGTTTCTTGAAGATAATCAAATTAATGAAAATATAAATTCTCAAAAAGTTATTTTCGAAGAAAATCAAAACTCTTGAAACCAAGTAAGGATCAGTTTAATGGAAGTTGATTCTATTAATCACTATTTATAATTTTAATAAGGATCATAAGTCCATTATAAATACACTAATAAACGAAGTCATTAATTATTGAGTCAATTATTATTAAAAATGTTCCTAAACGTATGCCAATAGTTCATCATGAAAAACTTTTAAGAACATCAATATAAAATAAAGATCGTCTACAACTTCTGATTATTATGTATATCTTTAATAGTCTAATTTTGATATTTGACGATATAATGATCCAAACACTTTTTCATAAGTTATAAATGATTTAAATTTCTCTAAATGATATGATTCTATGAAAAATAATATTAACTTATAAGGAAAAAACAATATTTGAGATTTAGTTTAATTACCTTATGAGACTAAATCTATTAGTTGCTAATGAGTCTATAAAACCAAAAGAGATTTTCAGTGTAATATAGAATGGCATAAAATCAGATTATTACTAAAAGATTTACTTAAATGGAAAGTATTGATTATTATGAGTCATTTTTTTCCTACATTAAAGAAGATTTCTTTGAGAATAATTATAAAAACATTGACTTCTTTTGATTTAGAGATTTATTAAATGAATATGAGAACAGCTTTTCTTAATAGCAATTTAGATTAGGAGCTATACAAGAAATAACTAGAAGGTTTTATTTCAAAGAAAAATAGTCATTTGATTTGCACGCTAAATAAATCTATATATAGGTTTAACTAGTTTTTCAATCAGTGGTATCTCAAATTCAATAATGTAATTTCTATATATAGTTTTAGAAAATATTTTTAATAATTACATATACCTTAAAGTCACTATAAGCCGATTTATTTTTCTTATCCTCTATATAAATGATATTTCACTTATTAGTAGTTGATGCGTCCCTGGTTCTCGAGTTGTAGTACGGATTACGGAGCTTCTAGTCTTTCGTTGTGGGTCAAACTAGAATAAATTTGGTCTCCATCGTTATTAACCTAGAACCTACACACTACAAACAGGAGGTCAGAAGGCGGTGAAAATTACTCCCACCGTATATCATTCGATATTTAAGTCAGAAATCCTTCTCAAAGAATAGAAAGACATTAGGATGATGCGATGAATGCATATATTTATATAGCAGTGGAGCGTTTGAATGCGTCAGCTGATGGGCAGCTTAGAGGTGCGCCCGACAGAGGGACGACTTAGAGGTGCGCTCGCGGATGGACGACTTAGGGGTTCACCCAGCTGATGGGCGACTTTAAAATGCACCCGCGGAGGGTGGCTTGGAGGTGCGCTCGGCAGAGGGGCAGATTGGAGGTGCGCCCATGGAGAGATAACTTAAAGGTGCTCTTGCGGAGGGCTGGCGTAGATGTGCCCTTGGAGGGGTGGCTTAGAGGTGACCTGCAGAGGGGCGGCATATAGAAAGACTAAGTTGCACTGGTGGGTCAACATTCTTGTTATCTGAGCGAAGAGTTGACTCTTGGACAGTGAGTTTCTAATTTCGGGATGGAGGGCTTGTGACTCCATGACAGAGTGGTCCTTGCTCCGACCGAGGGGCTCCTGGCCCCGAGATAAAGGGCTCCTATCTCTAAAATGGAGGTCTCGTGGATTCGGTATGGATGGCTCTTAGGATGAAAGGCTCCTGGCCCCGGGATGGAGGGCTCGTAGCTCCAGGACGAAAAGCTCCTGGGACGGAGGGTCGAGGGCCTCCTGGCTGGAGGAGGGCCAAAGGTCCTCTAAGTCTAGAAGATGGCTGATGGCCTTCAAACGGGAGGATGGCTAAAGGCCTCCTGGCTGGGGAAGGGCTAAGAGCCTCCTAGCTAGTGAAAGGTTGATGGCCTCCGGATGGGAGGAAGGTTGAGGGCCTCCTGGTTGATGAAGGGCCGATGGCCTCCGGACAGGAGGAGGACTGAGGGCCTCCTGCCAAGCGTCTAGCTGACGAAGAGTAGATGGCCTCCAGACCGGAGGAGGGGTGAGGGCCTCCTGGCGGCGTAGGGCTGATAGCCTCCAAATGAGAGGAAGGCTAAAGGCCTCCAGGACTGGAGGATGGCCAAGGAGCCTCTGAACGGGCGGAGGGCCGATGATCCTCCTGGCGATGGAGAGCCGATGGTCTCCTGGCCGCCTATATGCTCGCGTTGGAGATTGGCTAAAAATGATTACGCCCTTCTTCGAGCCATGTGGAGCCTTATGGAGCTTCTTCGAGTTTATCCTTTAAAGTTTGTGGGTACTTACTTTTATAGTGTATTTTACAAATGCGCTCATCTTGTAAAAGTAATGTGGGACTCTTCACTTTCAAAGAATGATGTTGGATTGTGGGATTGGTCTTATTGTGCCCATTATAGCTGGATCCATCAGTAGTGATTTTTGATCATTTAATGAGACTAAATATTTTTATTTTCAATCATTTGGCTATTAAAGATATTAATAAAATCTCGTATGTTATTGGTACAAAGATTCTTAGAAAGAAATCTGAAGAAAAAAATTATTTATCTTAAAAGGTCTATATTGAGAAAATACTTGAGAGATACACTACGGAGAATTTAAAATCTACTCCTACACCTATAACTAATGATGATAGATTAAGTAAGTTTTAATGTCTAAAAATAAAGCTTGTAAGAAAATAAATAAGATTATATCCTTATACTTTTCTTATTAGCACACTATTGTATGTTGAAATTTGTACTATACCAAATATGATATCTAAAGTAGGGGTTTTGAATATATTTTAGAGTGATCCAAGTTTAAATCATTGAAGAATTATGAAAAGGATATTTCAATATCTGTAAGAAACATAATATTATATACTTATATACTGATAGATGCGCCAGTAATGAGTTAACCCAAGAAAGATGAAAGGCCTCAGTCCACAACAACCTATTGTGTGCCTGGACGGTCAACGTCAGCTGTTAATCGGACGAAAGGCTAAGTGAGCCAGGAGAAGCCTCATAGTATGACGGATACTTGTTCTTGAGATGGTCAACGATCACGTTGACCGAAAGTATGACCAATTAACCGTCTGAAAACCATGCCTCAAATGGGCCAAGCCCAGTTTGGCCCAAACGACCGTCATCAACCAATAACAATTTTCTCCATTGATTTTGCGCTTTTCACAGAATACAATCTCAATTACAACGGTTATCAACAGATTCAACACGCATCCCTAAAGAAAAACGCCAGAATCCTCATCCTATCAACAGTAAACCCTAACGGTTACAGAACGCAAAATAAAAGCAATTAAGGCAACGGCTGTTACTATCATAAAAGGTAGCCGCCCAATAGAGTGTGAGAATCAAATCTTTCTGCACAAGGAAGGCCACCCAGTATAGCGACTATAAAGGGCCATGGAATCCTCACTCCAATGAATGCTCTCATTTTCCCACAAAAAGCTCTCAACTGCAAAGCTTACACACTTTCAAACGATGAACGCTCTCTCTCACTCTCTTTGCCACTACATTCCCAATGACTACAGTTGTGAGTTTTCGATCCCAAAATCTGATAATTATGGAGTTATTAAATCGATAACAATCATGATTAGGTTTACAAATAAGAAAAAATAAATACCAAAGTAAAATGAGGCAAAATGAGCAAAAGAGGCTTGCCGCCTGAAGGCTGCTTGAGCGCCCACTCGAGCAAAACAATGTGCATAGGACCACTTGAGGGTCTCCCGAGGTGACACGGGAGCTGGGTAAGGTTACGAGGGTGGCGCTCAAGCGCCAACCTAGGAGTGAAAATGCAAAATTGGCACTCGATGAGCATCTGCCAACCCAGTCACGGGGGCAGCACGTGATCCTTCTTTCCTTCGTTTTAAGATGGGATTTGAGGAGAGAGAGGCAGTAGAACGACAAGCAGCACAAAGAGGAGAAGGAGAAAGGAAAGAAAATTGGAGAAAAAAGGGAGAAATCTACCGTTCTGATCTGATCTGGTAAAAATAACGGTAGAGCAGGCTAAGGCGAGTATACCCCGGATGCTATTCTCTGTTTCTACTGCTTTTCTGTATCTCTGAATATATATTTATACTCTAAATTACTGTTTCTTCACGTTTTATGTAAATAAAGCATGATTCTGTAAATTAATCGGTTAGATTTCAAGTTTACCTGTATGTATCGCAACATATGACTCCAATTTCATGATCGTGCATGCGTTTGGTGTCCGATTATGGTCCAACAGCTTCGCGTGAAACCTTAGGTTGAGAAATTAGGGATTCGATGCTTTAGTTCCCTAAATTTTGAGATGTAATTGTGATTCTATAATATGTTAAGGTCCATGATGTGATTTTAGTCTGAAAAGTCTTATAGGAATATACTGTTAAACTTTTGAGATGCTCCGAGGTTATCTGAGGGTTATTTGTATACGTTTGACTAGATTTGTACTTAAGGATTAAACTGTAAGCTATATTATTAGGTTACAGAGAAGTTTTGAAGTGACTAAATGTTCAAAGGTATGAATCTTGTGAATGGAAGTGTTAACAGGAGACTTGATGAAGTTTATCTGACAATTTGCACTTGAGGAATTAGTTTGGAACTGAATTGTTAAGTCACAAGAAGCTCTGAGGTTGACCGAAGGTTTATCTGTATGAATTGAAATGATCCTCGAGGTATGGAGAGACTGAGATTAAAGAAAGGATGAGAATATCCTCTGTTCAGTAAATCAGTAGGATTCCGGTATAACAAGTCAATGACCTTGCCCTTATGTTAACATATCAAAAACACTGAATAATAAACTCTAGAACTACACTGAATAATAGATGATAGGACTAAAGAAATCATCCTGCCCTCGGGATATAAAGTATGAAGGGTATGTAAAGAGTAAAAGTGAACAGAAACTATCCTACCATCAGGATGTAAATTATGGAGGGTATGTAAAAATTAAAATGAAATGAACCATCCTACACTCGGGATGTAAAGTATGGAGGGTATGTAAAGATTAAAGTAAAATGAACCATCATGCCCTCGGGATGGAAAGTATGAAG
Source organism: Nepenthes alata (assembly GCA_028571085.2). Lineage (NCBI taxonomy): Eukaryota > Viridiplantae > Streptophyta > Magnoliopsida > Caryophyllales > Nepenthaceae > Nepenthes > Nepenthes alata. The sequence goes on along the minus strand of JAOVVI020019921.1, from coordinate 2,111 downwards.
AGTATGTAAAGATAAAGTGAAACGAACCATCATACCCTCGGGATGTAAAGTATGGAGGATAATATATTTAAAAAAAACTTAATACTTTGAAATATGAACTCTGAATCAAGAACTAGGGATCCGTATGCATGGTTTTCTTATATTCTGCATCGTGTTTGCGTTTCTATTACTCTCGCTTGCTTGCATGATTTTTCCGTATCCATTTTAAGTTTTTTATTTGAAAGTACGTATATATTATGTATATATATAAATTTGTATGATTTCACTCTTTTGGGTACATTTGCTGAGCCACTAGCTCATTCATTGCTTTCTGTCTCCCCTCCAGATAGGCAAAGGCTTACAAAGGATCGAAGTCAGAATTAGCTAGAAGAAGGAAAAGCTCATGAGTTTTGAAGACCTTGAAGAACTTCAGTGGATTAAAGGATTTTGGATTCTTGTAGCTAGCATTTTTGAAATGAACATTGTATATTATGATAATGTGAAATGATGTTATATTATGATGAATGTTTTGTTATTACTTTTGCAGGGTTTTGTTAAGGATATAGAGGCTTCCGCTATTTTATTCTTTGGATTTTGTACAGGTCCTAGACGGCATTTTCTTATGGATTTTGGTATAGCAGATAGAATAGCTGAATTAATACGATGGATGGCATTTGTAATCCTGTGAAGATGTGTTGTAGGAGAACTTGTGGTATTTGATTAGTTGTATGCTTGTATAAGTATAAATTGACAAGTTGTGTTTTTTATTTTCTCCTAATTTCATAGGAGACTTTGCCAAAATTTTTGTAGAATTTAAGGCTCTAAATTTATGGGCCTTGTTTTGTATGTATTTGACGGAGGTACTTTAAGGATTATAATCTGTTCCGTCACGACAGTGCTTAGAGCCAACGCTCCTCACAAGCCACTAAAACATCTCTCAATGAGAGCACTATTCTATCACAAACACTCTTTGTATTCTCCTTGCATCATTTACTTTCACTTTCTAAATTCGAAGGCTATTTCCTTACTTGAGTGTCGGACTATTTTCGGTGGGACAACCTCCCGCCGTCATTCGACCTCTTGTTCGTAGTTGTGGTGTGCAGGATCAAAACTCAGTGAACGGAGCCAAACTTAAACGATCGACTTGACCGGAATCTATTTGAAACTTGGATCCATGATGCATTATTGGTACCGTCTGTGAGAAAGTTCACAAAAAGGCAACCGCTTTTTTTTACTACTTCTCTCAATTTCACTCTCCAGCCTATTATCGTCAATAAAAATGGTAAACACCAGAGCGCAACCGAGCCCGCTAGAGACGGGACCTTCCCCGACTAGGGTCACACTGCTGCTAACCAAGTCATCAGGTTGGTCAATGGTGTGGTAGCACCATTTTTCTAGAATCTTGCAGAGAACATGAGTAGCATGAACATAATACTCCAAATGCTCTGTACCCACCAGAAAAACACGCAGTAGGAGGTTCCACCCACAGTAGTCCATGCTCCGGCTTCCAGGAGATGAGGCCAGAAAAAAAAAGAAGTCATCTAGGAAGACCAAGAGGTTGGGCAACAAACAGGCTCCGAAGGCCTCACATGCCCAGAGCCGTTCAAGGCTCGACGAATATTTGGGCAGCAGGACTCCGGAGGAGAGTCCAAAATGGAGGAATCTTTGATATTCTCGAGCGGACACCTACCCTTAGGCTCAGGAGTGAGCCTCTAAGATCATTAGATCCGCTGGTAGTATTAGCCGACCAACTACTCGCCACACCAGAGAAAGAACGGAGTTGAGAGCCTACCTCAACTCCAAAAGGACTGCCAACGTCACCCGCATAGATTCAAGGGTGTAGAAGATCTTGAAGTGCGTGTTCAAGGATGACGAACACGCTGCAGATCTGGATAGATCTCCATTCACGATAGCGATCTTGAACCATCCCCTACCAATCAAGTTCAAGATGCCAACTCTTAACTTATACGATGAAAGTGTGGATCTCATAGATCACCTCAATCATTTTCACACCCATCTAAGTCTACAAGAGTTAGAGGACGTAGCCATGTGCTGCTGCTTTCCTCTTACGCTGAAAGGAGACGCCCGCATCTGGTTTCATCGTGTCTCATCAGATTCGATTCGGGGCTTCC
>JAOVVI020019919.1:0-10002 GCA_028571085.2 Nepenthes alata | reverse complement strand
TGGGAGTAGAATAGCTATTACTACCTTTCATGTGGGAATAGATATTCTCACAAATGTAGGAATAAATAATTTCTAAAAATATTTATTCCCAGTCAAATTGAAAACTAAACGGATAAATATCTATTCTCTGGGAATAGAAATTCTATTCCAAACTTATTTCCACATTATTCCAGCAACCAAATATGGCCTGAGAGAGATGAGGAGGAGGAGAGAGGGAGAAAAAATCTTGTAGATCAGAATATTTTTTTATCAGATATAATTGGTTTGAGGTCAATGTAAGTATTCTCATAGCCTATCATTGATATGTCTTAGTATCTAATTAGTTTTGTGTGTATTTTGGAGGTTTAACTTCATGCACGCTATTTTTATTTAACCAACGTGTTTTATTTATACATACATGGTATTTTTACAGTTCGTTTGAGAGTTTTATTCGGTTTCTATAAATAATTATAAGTTTTGCTATTTATTAGAAAAATAGGCAAATATTTGAGATTGCGTATTTTTATACCAATATATTTATATGAAAAAAGTCATAAAAATTGTATAAGCAATGTATCGGTACACATGCATATGCCGGGGATGAGGTCACTACTTTTGTAATTCGATATGTAATCTGTGACGCCTCTCTTAATGAAAAACTTTGTGATTATATGACTCTCTTCCGCTAGTAGGAATGGGGTTTTGTTCGTAACTTGATCTATCCCATTTGTGTTTTAATGAAATAGATTTATATATATATATATATATTTGGACGTCCTAATAAATGTAATAAATTTGAGAGATGCACCAAAAATCACAGGTGACAATATACGGTGAGCAAGTTTCGTATCTATAAGAGATAGAGTACATAGATGGCTATACCCATAGATTTAAATAACGGTTAATTTGGTTTAAGGTTATCGAGAGTATATATAATTCTCCATTAAATTAATCTTTAAAATCTTTGGTTCTCCATTTGAGCATACTTTATATTTCTACATGAATTTATATTTGGACTTTGATTTAAAATTTATAGATTTGTCCAGAGATAAGATTTGATATGTCTCGTACATTGAATATGTAATTCGTTTCAGAACATATATTGATTTATATGATTTTATACTAATTTGTTTCAGACCGCATATTGATTTATATGATTTTGTTCTGATATTCATTTATTTGTATTTGATTTAGGTCCAAATTTTGATTCATTCAATATACGCTTTGTTTGGATATGTAGATATGATTCATTCAGAACATCTATTCTTATTCCTTTAAAGTAGAAAGTTTAAATACTTTGTAAGAGTTGGACGCAGTCTGACGAGACATCGTATATTTGGTGAGTATGGATATTTATTTTAATTTTTGTTCACATTTTTGGGGTGTATTTTAAATTTTGGTAGTAGTCGAGTATGGGCCTTTAGACGGTATATTGAGAACTCTTAGATTTATTCTATTATGTATGTAAGTTATTGTTATTATTGGTTACTTTTCTTTTGATATTTGGGTCCTATAGCTTATTTATTTTGTCACACCTAATTTTAAATTTTGATTTGTATTATTTTAAAATTTATTTATTTATTATTTTATCTTACTTAATTTGAATTTGTGACAAAATTGGTAACAAAGAAATCATTAGGATAGGTGTCTTGGATCAATTTTGGGTCGATTTTAGGAAAGGTTATTGATTAAATCTTCTTTGTGATAAGTGATTATCGATGACGAATAATTCTGGTGTTAGAGGCTTGGGTTCCAATCAGGAAGAGTATCTTTACTAAGATGGGTCGTATGAGCAATATTATGGATAGGATGATCCATCGTCAAGAGCATTATATGGCAATTATGAGGAGGATGTCAGAATAGGGGCATGGTAGGACACCACTCGATCGATTTAAAGGTGAATCTATTCTAAAGTTTTTGGGGGAGTTTGACCCCATTAAAATAGGAAATTGGCTACAAAAGATGGAAAAGGTGTTTGAGATTATTGATTGTCTGGATGAGGATAAAGTGAAGTTTGGTGTATACAAGTTGGAGGGCGAAGCTAGCAAATGGTGGGCTACACGACAACATATCTTGGGTTTGGAGAATGAGGTGATACTTTAGGGTATTTTTTGCGAGGCATATTTGGATAAATTCTTCCCATCTAATATTCAGGAGATTAAAGGAGATGAATATAATCGGTTGAGGCAAGGGAGCAAGACAGTTGTTGAGTATGATATGCAGTGTGTCTAGCTATCTCGATTTGCTACCCATTTGATTGGAGATGAGACTCTGTGAGCTCGAAAGTTTCTACAGCAATTCTAAAGTTCTATTAGAAAGCAAATGGTGCCACTTCGGTTTCAAACTTATAGTGAGGTATTGGATTAGGCTCTATTGACTGTGCAGAAATAGCTTCAGGAGAAGTACTTGGAGAGGAAGTTGGAGCACAAAGGTCAAAGTTTGAGGTTTGTAAGCCCCTATTTGAGGTTCAGAGATCAAGAGAAAGGAAAATCAATTAAAAAGATGTCTTCTCCACCAAAACCGTAGTTCACAAGGTTTGTATGTGTATTTTGTAGTAGGAATCATGCTGGGAGAGTATGCATTCGTCAGAATTGAGCCTATTTTAATTGTAATCAGATGGGTCATCAAGTGAGGGATTTCCTGAACCTAAGGCATTGGGATAGAAGGGCAGCGATTCCCGGTAGAGCATATGCAGCATTGGCTCGAGATATTGGAGCGGATCCATCGGTGGCTGAAGGTAATGTGTAAATCTTTGATTTTGCTGTCATAGATTTATTTGTTATTTGTACATTTTTTGGAATGCGTTTTGTTGGTGTTAAGGGAGCGTCATAGCAGTGTGAGGAGGTAGTTTGGGAGAATTGGAGTTTTGAGGTACATAAAATTTTGAAAATAAAATTTTTATTAGGAGAAAAGAGTTGAAATATCCAAATTTATTTTTGGAGTATTTGATATTTTAGTTTATTTGATGTATCAAATTTGTGATATTTTGTAGAATATTTGGAAGGAAATTCAGTTCGGTGATCAGTGTCGAAAGCTCACCCGAGCTTAAAAACCCTTGGGACTGTGCCCAAGAGCCACACTCGAGTGCAAAAACTTGAGAGCCGAGCACTCAAGCCATGCCTAAGATGGTGCTCAAGTATTAGCCATTTTATAAAGCAGGTGGGTAGGGCTTTTAGTAGATTTACACGCAATAGTGAAGAGAGAAAGAGAATGTGGCATAGAAGAGAAAGAATGAGAGGGAGAGGAGATCGGATTATCTTTTCGTCAGATCTATTTGATATGAAATTAAGACAAATATCCTCTCACCTTATTCTTGATTTGTTTCAATATCTGATGGGTTTGGTATGTGTTTTGAAGGTTTAATTTCGTGCATGCTATTTTTATTTAGTCCACATATTTTCTTTGTGCAAGTATGATATTTTACCAGTTGTTTCAGAGTTTTATTCTATTTCTTCAAATAATTATGAGTTTTGCTATTTATTAAAAAATAGATAAATATATAAGATTGTATATTTTTATATCAATATGTTTATATGAAAAAAAGTCATGAAAATTATATAGGCAATGCATCGGTAGCCATGTATTTACCGAGGATAAGGTCGCTACATTTGTAATTTGATTAGATATGTGATTTGTGGCGCCTCTCCCAACGAGAAGATTTTATTCTCGACAAAAAAATTTTTGATTATATGACTTCCTCTTCCGCTAATAGGATAAGGTCACTACATTTGTAATCTGATTAGATATGTGATTTGTGGCGCCTCTCTCAACGAGAAGATTTTAATCTCGATGAAAAAATTTGTGATTATATGACTCCCTCTTCCGCCAATAGGTATGAGATTTTGTTTGTAGCTTGACCTACCACATTTGTGTTTTAATAAGATATATTTATATATATATTCGGACATCCTAATATAATTGATAAATTTGAGGGTTGCACCCAAAATTATAAGTAACAAAATATAATAAGTTTTGTATTTATGGAAGACATAGTACATAGATAGTCATACCCATGAGTCTAAATAGCGGTTAATATGATTTAAGATTATTGAAAGTATATATAACATTCTTTCAAGTTAATATTTAAAATTTTAAATTTTTTATTTGAACATATTTTATATTTCTGTATGGGTTTGTATTCAAACTTTGATTTGATATTTACAAATTTGTCCACGGATGAGATTAGGTATGCATCGTAATTGGTTATGTAATTCATTTCAGAACATGTTTTAATATATATGATTTTGTTTCGACCTTTTTTTATTTATATTTGATTTAAATATGAACTTTGATTCGTTCAATATACACTTCGTTTGTATATATGGGTATAATTTGATTTCGAATTGCAATTTGTTATGAATTATCCTATTGGACTCTATTTTGATTCGATTACCATTTGAATACAAAACTGCCCATTTAACTTTTGATTTCGGATTATAATTCGATTTGTGATTTAGCTTTCGATTCGTAATTATAAATTAACTTTGATATTATATTTCAGATGTGTATTTTTTTATCCCTTTTTAACTATATTTATTATTTCTCCTTTTGATTTGCGTCTTTTATCCATATTTTTGCCCTTTTGGAACTAATAACGGTGCCTCCCCGTTGGCTCGCTGAGATTTGTTTAGGCTTTAGTTGCTTTTGTTTGTTAGTCTCAAGAGTTGGACTTTAAAATTATATGTATATATTTTTATTATTTTATTTATACACATTAATTATTTATAAAATATATATTTAATTAAGTTAACATTGTCTTATTTTACTCGAATAATACTCTTATATGTGATACTTTTTTAATATTTTTATAAGTTATTTTAATGATATAAGTTATGAATATATTTTTATAGATCTAATTTTTATAAATTTATTTTTTTTTAGATTGGATAATCACATGAGGTGACCAATTCTTAATATTTTTATTAGTTTTATGTCTTTTCTAGTGTCGATAATTTAACCCTTTTGTTTGATATCAAATATATATTATATTAAGTTAGTGTTATTTTTTTATATGTTTTTATTTAATAATATATGATATTATTTAATTGATGAAAATTTTTATTTTTTAAGCCTGTTACGTCAAATCATAGCCAGTGAAGGCATCATTTTCTTGTTGATGTCAGGAGTACGGACGCAACGGACTTGCAAGCTGGGCAAGCTGACAGCCTTGCACTGTGGCCTTGTCCGCAGCTAATGCGGTAATTCGTTGAAAATGACGGGAGATCATGGAGTTCGGCTTTCTAATGTACACAAGTACACCGAAATTATGATGTTACATTTCACTGTATTTTTAATTTTTAAATTATTCCTAACTTTAAAAAATATTGTATTAAAATTATAGCTTTAAATTATTAAAACAGACTATTAAATATTTTAACTTATCTTTTATATATCATAAATTAAAATAAATGAGTTTAAAATGAATAAAATTGATTATTTTTCAATATTTAAATTAATAATTATATATAATTAATAAGTCAGGAAGAAAAAAAGATAAAACAAAAAATTATGCTCCAATAAAATATTATAAGGATGAGATAATTTTGATTATAATCAACTATACAGTTTGATGTTTAGAGTAATATTGTAATTAATAGATATCAAGCTTGAGAGATTTTGATGACATAAAATACCGGATTATAAGATGATAATATTATTTTGTTAGAAGTTTTATATTTGTAAGGGTGCAGATCTATTCTTGACAAGTTAAATAATTTCATATAACTTATCGTTTCATTTTGAGGGGTTAGTCAATTTTCTTTAACAAATTATTGTATTCAAGATTATTTGACAAGTCTATAAGCATAATTTAATGGGCGGCTTTAGGATCCAACTGTCATATTTATAGATACAGATTTATTGAATATTTTTTAATAATTTGTGAACTAAAAGTCCTAATGTTGTGCCATATCTCCTCAATCTTAGATCCAACTCTGCCAAATTTATATATGTCGGCTTAGTAGATAGTCTTAAATAATTTACTAAGGGATTCTGACTAATGTGAAACCTCGTATAGTGCTGATTTTTTTGATAATTACCAATGGCTATGGACAAATGTCTATGTCTATTCGGATATAATAGTTGTCCTACTTTACTAATAAGTTAGTGCCAATGGATTAAGAAATTGGCTAAATAAGATGAATCAAATAATCAACTTGATGATCTGCCATACTTGGATCTCCCATTTAGATCTATCTTTGTCACTTGGCTTCTAGCATAGCCATAATATGATCTTTTCAGTCCTTCAACCATTCAATCATCTAGCATATGGTCACTCGGCTTGTCGTTGAAGCCTTTGAATGTGATCCAATTAATGGCGCCTGGGTCCCTAGATTGGGCAACTAATAGCTCAATTTTTGACAATCTAAATACATTACCTTAGTCTTAACTTTGGTTTGGGTAAAAAATTTGGCCAAAATCAAGAAAAAATCTAGAGAGGCTTAAATCAGTAAAAATAAAAGCTTCAATAGGGGCAATTCTAAGGTTAAGACTCCCTCAAATTTATACTCCTTAAGCCAATCTTAGTACTTATAATGGATCACACAGATAATTATATATAAGCAATCAAAAATTAGGCATAGGGTATTGCATTTCACACCTCCTAAAAAGTTTATCTTTGAAATTTGAGTAGTTTAATAAAATAAAAAAATACAGATATATTTCTCTTAAATTTTATCATCTCAACCCTGCATAGCTTTCTCCATTAAGTGATGTCTCTACCGTACCTTAAGTAATGGAATAACTTTGGTGTGAAGTAATTGATTGAACCGTCCAAGTGTTAGATTGGTTCATTTATATATATCAAATCTTTATTGGTCCACTAAGGTTCGTGCTTAATTTCATTGGAGGCTTGTAGATATACTTTGACAGCATTCATACATGAAATATATCATGAAAATTGGTCAAGGTTGGTGGTGATGCTTGTCGATAAGCCAACTCTTTCTAAGATTTCAAATGATTTAATAAATCTCAAATTTATTTTTCCTTTCAACTAGTATCCCATTACCCCTATAGTTGCAAATAACATTGAGAGCACAAAGTTACCTACTTTAAAGTATAATTCAATTCTTCTCCAATCAGCATTAACCCTTTTCTTGGCCTTGGGCTACTCATAGTCGGTCACGGATTATTTAAATTTTCTTCATTGTTTTTAGAATCAAAGCTGGTGCCTTGAGCCCTCATTGTCACACTTTGTCATAGCTCAAAGGCATCCTTCACTTCCTCCTGTGAAGGGCCTTAGACGATGCTATATCAATATTTACATGGTAGTTGTTATTGTAAACAAACTAGAACGAGTCATTGTTTTAGTAGCCTTTCATCTCTAAGACCACATATCTAAACTATATCTTCAAAAACTTAGATTATTCTTTTTCATTTTAAATTAGTCTATGAATGAAAGATAATACTGATTTTAACTTTGTAATTAAGTCTTACTGTAGACCCTCCCAAAATTTAGATATGAGCCCCAGGTCTTTGTTTGACATAATCAAAGTTAAAATTTTATGCAATTTCACAATTTCGGCAATGTATATTTTACTTACCAGTATTGAATATATCTAATATTAACAATAATAAAATGTACTAATTTTATTAACCAATCTATAATTATCCAAATTGTATTATAGTTCCTAATTGTCCTATGCAATCCAACCACAAAATCTTATACTCCCATTTCTAGCTAGGGATCAATAGGGGACATAGCATACCCAAGGTCTTCTTGTATTCACCTTTCACTTATTGATAATAAGTCACTTTGATTCAAAATTATCACTTCCCTTTTAATATTTGTCCACCAAAAATTTTTTCGTTAATCTTCATATAGTTTTTGTTTTTTTACCCTAGATTGTATACTTCGTTCTTTGAGCTTTTTCTAAAATTTTTCCCTTCAATTTTCCTATGTTTGGCATAGATGAGTTCCTGTAATCGAAAATCTCCTTAATCATCAATATTAAACTCTGTCAAAGATTCTCTCTTCATATCTATTGCCCTGTCAATAAAAAAAATGTATACTTTGTTTGCATCTTTTCAAATAATTTATAAACAATGGTAGCACCTAAAAATAAGATAAATTCATTTACAATCATTTGGGTGCCATTGCACAACAAAATCCCTAATCTCCTTCAAGGATTTCAAATCCTTTATCATAAAATGTGTTACCATTCCTACTGATTTTCTATTTAGAGTATTCGCTATCACATTCTCTTTTTTTTTTTGTTTTATATTGAATTTTATCATTATAATATTTTAAAAATTTATCCACCATCATTGCCTCATATTTAGATCATTTTTTAAAGAATAAGTATTTTAGACTTTTAATATCCAAATATACCACAACATCATAATTAAGATAATTTTGTAAAATTTTTAAAGGAAAATCATGACCGCTAATTCCAACTCATAATTAGGGTTATATGTCCTTAATCGCCTAGAGCCACAAGCAAAAACTTTGTCATTTTGTATCGTTGATGTTAATCTCTTTTTCAACTTTTGAAAACTTATTTACAATGTTTATCTCAATTGGACGTAACATTTTATAGTTAGATAAAAAATATCGTTATCATGGAGAAATATTCATAGTTATTCGGTATCAACTAGCTACCAAAAAAAAAAAAAAACTATGCACCCACATTACATTAGTCGATTGCTCTCACTTGATCAATGTTTCAATGATTTTTTGGTCTACCGAAATGCCTCATTTGGAGTCTATAAGACTTAAAAAGGCTAATTTTTCAGTTTAGAATTTATACTTCTTCAACTTCTAAAATTTGTCTGTCTCTATGTGATTATAATGCAATTCTTAAGTGAAATTTGTATTCCTCATAACTCTTAAAGTAAATCAAAATATCATCTATAAAGAATGCCATAAAATGATCCAAAAAAAGCTTGAACACTTAATTTGTCAAGTACATAAAAACTGTAGGTGCATTAGTCAAATCAAATGATATAAAAAAAATTATAGGCATATATTATTCTAAAAGTTGTCTTTAAAATGTCTTCATTAATCCTAAATTATTGGTGATCTAAAAGGAGATCAATCCATGATAAGATTTATACCCCCTACAATTGGTCAAATAGGTCATCCATTCATAGGAACAAATATTTATTCTAGATTGTGATATTGCTCATTCATAGGAACAAATATTTATTCTAAATTGTTATATTGCTTAATTCTCGATAATCAATACGTAACATCATGGATCCATCAACTTTCTTTACAAATAAAACCACCAAACCCCCAAGGAGATGCACTTGACCAAATAGAACCATTGCCTAGCAATTATAATCATTGTTTCTTCAACTCCTTTAATTCCCAAGGAACCATTTGTTATGAAGCTTTTGAGAGAGGAATAAATCCCGACACCAATCAATAACAAACCGAATCACCATATTGAACAATGCGCTAGGTTATTTCTTTGGAAACACGTCTTCAAATTCTTATCCTACCTGTTTGCCTCCACTTTTTGCTTGAATATAATTTAAAATTGGAATATATATATGGTTTTGCCACTTTTGAATTTTGCCTAGAGTTGCACTAAGCTTATGTCTAGTAATTCTTATAATTACTTCTCTAATTCCTTTAGTTTTGAAAGAGCCATTTGGCATGCTATTTTTGAGAGTGATATGGAGAGAGTTAGACTGAGTAATAGCCCTATTTTTCTTATGCTCTAATTATCACTTTAAAGAGACATTCCGCGACACTTTTTCACACGAGTATGATAACCTGCACTCTAGTTAACCTGAATTGGAGGCTTCTAAAGAGCCAGGTAAAGCATCAACCATGGAGAAAGTTAGAGTGGATCTCTTCTCCATGAAACTACTCAAGGTGCTTGGTTCAAATGGTTTTTGGGTAGTATTCTTATAGAAATCATCAAATATTTTCAATGAATATATCCTTAACATTGTTCCCAAGACCTTCCCGAGCAACTCCATGCCATTGGGACAGAATCATACCTACATTACTTGATAATAATTTGAAAATAAAGCGAGAAATAAAGTTTATTACTACTGTGTAAATGAAGAATT
>JAOVVI020019918.1:0-10002 GCA_028571085.2 Nepenthes alata | reverse complement strand
TTGAGGGCTCCAATACCGATATTTGGATCAATGCTCCCATGTGATTCCCATGCCTATGTAGGTAGTGGTTAATGCCAAAGTACCTGAAGTGATAGAGTCCGGTCATGAGGTAGCTCGGACAAAGGCAAAGAGAGGTACAAGGTAGGGCGGCCCAGTGTCAGCTGGGCTAAGGTTGAGGCCGAGAGGGCCAGCCCGCAAGTAGTAGAAGAATGAGGGTCAGTTGTAGCTGAGGTAAAAGATGAAGCTCGGCTGTGAGCAGTGGACAAAGCTCGGGAAATTAGGCCCTTCACTTGTTCCAGGGTTACAGGGGAGACAAAGGGCCTGGTTCTTCTCAAATGATTTGATTGATGGAAACCCAAGAAAAACGCAGCTGTCAGCATGTAAAATCTCTCCTCGGTACTCATCAGTATGCATGACCGAATGCTCAATGTATTTAGTTCGGCAGTTAGCTTTGTCACATGCAGCTTCTCCATTTAAGGAGATATGAGATTCCCCAATTTGATAAGTATGATCAAGCATTGCAAAGCGTACAATATCTGTGTAAACACACGCATGAACAACACTAAAAACACTGAGAGTGGGAGAGAGACAGACATAATCTTTTTTTCTGTAAGGCGCTTGTGTGAGTTGTTTTGTGGTATTTCACTAGTAAGGTGAGAAAGGTTGTGTGGTATACCACCCATTTATACAGTGGAAGATTGCTCAAACTCTGTGCTCTGTAACTTTTTCCTTTCACATTAAAGGGGTGGTTTTCCAAGCAAAAATCTCCTAGTGCAATGTACAAGGTCAGAAATCAGGTTGTCTCCAATGATGACAAGAGCTTTTATATAAAAGCCCAATATTCAAAAGTTGGTGTCATGTTTGTAAGGTTTTTCTTTTTGGCATTATTATGTGGTAAGTATATATGCAAATATTAGTTGATATATATTGGTATTAGGCCCTCCTAATTCTGATATTTTTCTATACCTTGACAAAATTGTTGGGGATCAGACCGTTTGTTTGAAAAGTGAGGAAATAATAATAATGCACAACAAGCCAATAATAACCACAAAAAATAGATAACATAAGATTTTACGTAGAAAATCCTTTTTTAAATAAAGAAAAAACTACAAGACTATACATCCAAAATATATCCACTATGCAATATTAATACGTACCTGAATTCGATTTCGAACAGATTCGGATTCGTCTAGATTGCTTAACTCGGCTTTGTTCACTGAGTTTGAATCTTGCATACCACAAAAGTGAACAAGAGGTCAGTGTGTCGGCAGAAGGTTGTCCCACCGAAAACACTCCGACGCTCAAGTCAGTAAAGCCTTCTAAGCAGGGAAGTTAAACTGGAAAGCAAGAGAGAGAGAGTGAGTAGGTCGGTCAGGAGTGTTAGCTTGTCGAGAACGTGAGCTCTTGCTTCCTGCTCACAGAGAGTGTGAGGAAGCGAAGTCCTGAAAGCGTGGAAGCTACAGGAAACGACTCTCGGAAAGCAGAAGATGTTTCAAGAATCTGGAGGCATTTGGTGGGATTGGAGGACGAACGATTGGGTAGAGAGGAAAAGACGATGAGCCTCTGTCCAATGCTCTGTAAGCGTTCGTGGGCGTTTTGTCAGTAAGAGCTTGCCTTGTCTAAGTAAGGGTTTTCGTTAGTAAGAGCTTGCGTTGTGTGTGTAAGAGCTTTCGTTGTGTGTGTAAGAGCTTGCATACCCTGAATGAGAATTCTAGAGTTTACTTAAAGGATGACAGGGTGATCTTTTTTGGTTGGAAGGTATGATCCCCGGCGTTATTCTGGATGGCCTTCCTTTTACAGGGAGGTGGCAGTTGCCAAACTGGCTGAGATTGCTTCCTTTATGGCGGTCAGCGGCTTTCCAAGTTGCTCACCTTCCTTCCGTGCATTTTACCGTTGAAGAGCCCGAGTTGGCAAGAGATTGAAAAAATCTGTCGCCTTTCTTATGGGAATGACGTTGATTTTGTCAATATCCTTTTTAGGTGCTAGCTGAGATCGTGGAATGTGTTGAAAGAGCCGTTGCTGGTCGTCTGCTGGATCGTGGGCTCAAGTGGACCAGACCCGTAAAAAGCCTTTTTGGGCCTGCCGCTACAGTACATTCGGTCAACGTTCGAGTTGACCGTCTGTACGCAGGTTGGCCGCCTGCTGAGGTCTGAACGGTCAGCGCTGGCGTTGATCCCTTGGGCCTTTCAGGATTTGGGCCTGCGCCTCCTATTGGGCCGTTTGTGAGTTGACCGTCCAGCAAGCCGTCTTGGGCCTTCTTTGACCTTGGGCCAGCCCATATTGCGGTATACCTATCAAATATGTTCAATTATAAAAATCCTAATAAATACAAGACCATAACATCTTGTAATAAATGTGCCCAAGCAATAATAAATATAAGATAAAAAAGAAGAAATAAGAGAGATAAAATACCCTTCTCAACTTCCATAATAACGTACCTAAGGTCAGTGGAGAATGAAATGCGATTCTGAACTCAATCAAATATTTGAACCTTTCTCTTTTCCCTTTTTTCTTTCTTTCTTTCTCTTCCTTTTCTCCAAATGTCAGCGCCCAAAATCTCAAAAATTGTAAAAGTGATAACCCTAAAATCGCGTCAGGTGTATCTATATCAGGAACAGCACTGAGTGCCTGTCAGATGTGCATCGTGCGCAAATCCACTGTGCAAACGGCGCACGAGCACCCATCGGGCGCATATCAAACGCTAAGCAATCTAGAAATCCCACTCATGCAACCATCAAGCGCTCCTCAAGCGGCCCCATTTTGGAATTGGTGTACATGGGCACAACAGATGCTTGTCGTGCACCATTCTACAATATTCCCAAATCAGTTCAACACATATATCCTCGCGTGTACTACCAAATGACATATTAAATGGGTATGAGATCCACACGAGAGTGACCCATAACTCAACAATGCAACACAAAGTTAGGGCAAATGTAAATCAACCATAAGAGACAACAATTTTACGTGACAAACACCTTCAAATCAAAGGGAAAAAACTGAAAGACTACCGAGACAGTAGTATAAGAAGTTTGAGTCTGTTATGGTGGGTCAAGGATACCGAAAGACTATTTCGAACCATTATATCTTCGTTCAATGGTTTTTGGAAGACGACTTTTTTATTCTCCTGTTCTATGTGAATGATATGCTTATGGGGGGTGAGATACCTTTAGGATGACCGATTTGAAGTTATAGCTTGAAAATCCTTTGCTATGAAAGATTTTGGGTCGGCAAATCAAATTCTTAGTATAAGAATAATTCGCGACCGGAAAGCGAATAAATTATAGTGTCCTAAAAAAGCTACATTGAGAAGGTGTTTCAACGTTTCAATATGGAGAAGTCAGAATTGGTGAACACTACGTTGGCCAATTACTTCAAATTAAGCAATGGCAATACCTCTCTACGGATGATGAAAAGGCAAGCATAAGAAGCATTCATTGCTCTTCGGCAGTGGGTAGTTTGATATATACAATGGTGTGTACGAGACCGAATATTACTCATACGATCGGAACTGTTAGACGTTTTCTTTTAAAATCCTGGGAAGGAGCATTGTCCACGGTGAGGTGGATATTGATGTATCTCCGAGGAACTTCTACGATGTGCTTGTGTTTCAAAAGCAACAAGCCACTTCTGGTTGGGTACAGTAATACAGATATGGCAGGTGATGTTGACTCTCGAGGGTCAACCACGAAGTATCTAATGATGTTTGCGGGAGGAGCTATTTCGTACCAATCTAAGTTACAAAAATGCATTGCTCTTTCTACCACTGAGGCGGAATTCATTCCTATGACGGACACAAGCAAAGAAATATTGTGGATAAAAAAGTTCATCTGAAAATTGGGTTTCAAGTAAAAGCGATATGTGCAACTTTGTGATAATCAAAACGCTATTCACATTCGTAAAAACTCATCATTTTATTTCTGATTGAAATATATTGATGTAGAGTATCATTGGGAAATAAATGCTACTGACCCGGAGTTGCTAACACTTGACAAGGTCAATACCGAGAAGAATGGGTCAAACATGATGACCAAATTGATGCAAAAGGGAAGCTTGATTTATTCCGAACTATAGCCAGGATGGTAATGGCCCCCACAAGGTCGTGAGAAAAAGTGTTGGATTATGGGTCACTTTCGTGTGGGTTTCATACTCATTTAATGTGTCGTTTGATAGTATGTACGAGGACGCACGTACGTTGAACTGATTTAGGAATGTTGAAGAATGGACCGTGACAGACGCCTGTTGTGTGCATATGCGCCGATTCCAGAATGGGGCCACCAAAGAAGCTTTCGAGAGTTGCATGAGCAGGATTTCCATATTGCTTAGCGCCTAATGTGCTCCCGAGGGGAGCTTGTGCGCCGTTTGCACAGTGGACTTGAGCACGGTGCATGTTTGACGAGCGCTTGAGTACCGCTCCTGATATAAATGCCCTTGATGCAATTTTAGAGTTATCACTTTTACAATTTCTAAGACTTTGAGTGCCGACGCTATTAGAAAAGGAAGAGAAAGAGAGAAAAAAAGGGAAAAGAGGAAGGTTGGAGCATCTGATTAAGTTCTAAATTATATTCCATTCACCACCGATCTTGGGTACGTTCTTAAAATTTAAGATATTTTATCAATCTTATTTATTCTTTTTTATTTTATACTCATTATTACTCGGGCTCATTTATTATAAGGTGTTGTAACCTTATATTTAACCAAATATATTGCATAGTAAATATATTTCGAACGTATAATCCCGTGGTTTTTCCCTCATTTAAAAAGGGTTTTCGATGTAAAATCTTGTGGGCTCCATTGTTTGTGGTTATCATTGGCTCGTCATGCATTATCGTTATATCCTCACAATTCAAACAAACGGTCCGATTCCTAACAATATTATGGTTGATTGGTTATCTTATTTTACCTTCTCATAGATTCAAGCAAAATGAGAATAAATTTCTCCCAATATGTGTTTGAAATCCTATACATAATACATGTAAATTTAAGTATGATAGTGAGCACAACTGTATTACATCCAAAATTTTAGAATCCAACAATGACCGGCATAATGTCTGCTTAACTTTAAACATTACCTAACCAAAAAAATATAAACTCATAAGCGTATTGATAACACATTTGTCGTTTGAATTGATCTAATTCAACGGAAAACCATAAATAAAACAACCACCGTGTTTGCAAGAAAAACATGGAGGAAATCAGAAGGTGCATCTGATGACCGACAAACAACCGGATCCGTTAAAGAACCAATTTCAAAAGGAAAATATGCATCTCAGAGAGGTATATGCAACTTGGAACTTGTATTAAAGTTGATGCATAGTGTACACAATTAAGAAGTAAATGCCACATTCAACAGAACAAGGAACATAGATCTTACTTCCTGTCATGAATTAAATTACTGATCATCTTTAACAAAGGAACAGTGCCCTTTCCCATTATCTCTATTCTAGATGTATTAGAGGCATGAGCAAAAAGAGAGAGTCCAAAAGTTATAAGCTCTGGAAGGAATAGCCTTGAGGATAAGAATCCATGCCAATATCGAGGTTCAAGATCAAAAAACGCATCAAAAAACCTTCTAGTTCCCTGTAAATCAAGTTTGAGTAAAACATCCATACCAAAGCAGAAGAATTCTCTCTGCCTCCTCCTCTCTATTGGCCACAATTCTTTCCACACATCTGCAGACAAATCATCTCCTAAAACAAATCTTTCTGAACCAAGGTACTGAACTATAGAATTTGCGATAATCGGAGATGCTGCTAAAGTCCTAGCCACCATATAACCAGTAGAAGGGTGAACCATCCCAGCAGTGCCGCCTATTCCAACAATTCTTTGAGGGAGAACAGGAAGGGGCCCACCCATCGGGATGACACAGCGTTCATCCTCCTCAATGCTCTTTACTTTTATACCAAGGTGCTGCAATCGAGCTACCATCCTTTCTTGAATATCTTCTATAGGCACCCCAGGCCTCGCAACCAGAGAAGTTTCTTCCAAGAATACTCTACCAGATGAGAAAGGCATTGCATAGAGAAAAGTTGGGATCTTACTATTTCTTCCTTTCACTTTTTTATTTCCATCTAGATGTGAATCTCTCCAATCCATGAATACCATCTTATCCAATTCAAAGGGGTGTCCTTCTACTTCTGCTAAAATGCCATAAGCGACTTGGTAACCCGGATTGTAAGGCTTATCATACTGCACGAGGCATCTAGAGAACCCAGTTGCATCAAGAACTACGGAAGCTTGAACTGTAACACCATCGTTGCATATCAGCAGAGATTTGGATTCCTCATGGATGACCTTGATGACTTTGGCCTGATGAAACTTTACCCCATTCGATATACATTTCTGCATCATTTTTGATTTCAACTGCTTCCTATTTACCCTCCCATAAGGTCTATCAAGTTCTTTTTTTGACCGATCGTCAATGTAGACAACAGCCCCAGACCAAGTAGTATCAAGGCAATCCAGCAAATCCATGGCTTCAAATTCATCAACCCAAACACCATAATTATTAGGCCATATCAGCTTGGGAAACGGGTCAATTGAGCAAACGGAAAGTCCGGCACTCGAGACTTGTTGGGCAACTGCAAGCCCGGCAGGGCCACCGCCGACCACCGCAAGATCCATCACTATGCCCTTTGATGGGTCATACATGGGAAGCTCAAATTCAAGGACCTCCTTCTTGGTTTCAGGAACGAGCTCCAAAAGGGCATTACTGCTAGCCCTCACACAACCATTCTTACCCCATTTCAGATTAGGCCTTTTAGGAGCAAGCCTAATGCAGGGACGTTTACTGGTAGAAATGTTTAATTGACTAAATCTGTTAGAAAATCCATTAATTGGGTGCGAAAACTCTAGCTTGTTATGAACCCTAAGCAGAGTGTCCATAAATTTCAAAGTGGGCTTCAAAGATTTCTCAAGAATCCCAATGGGTCTTCAACAAGCCGTGAGAAATTGAATATAAGGTAGGTTTAGAAGGATAAGCCCATGAAAAAATAATAAAAATGAAACTCTATCCGAGTTATGCGGGACTCGACACAACTGGAAACTATCAACCAGAAAGTTTACTGAATTTCTGGAAAATTCTCAAATAATCATGGAGCAGAACAGGTTGAAGCTTTAAAGAGGACCTAGGAATAGTTAATAGAGGTGGTCTCACCATGAGATATGGAGAGCTCGGAGGAAGTAGTGTAGCGAGTTTCGCACGGCTTAACGAGAGATCTTGTTGGAGGAAGGTGGTGCTCGTGTGGCAGACAACTGGAAGTGGATGCGTGCCGACCTCAAATCTAAAAATGGATAATAGAATTAGTGTGAAAAGCTCAAATCGTAAGGTGTAAGAACAATGAAATTAATGTTTAAATTTTGTAGATTTATACTTCAGATTAGTTTGAGCCATATTTTTTTATGATTGTTAGATTTATAAACCAGAAAAGCTGAAAATTTTAAAGTCAATTTAAGGGGTACAATATTTAATATTTTGAACATCACTTACTAAGATATATTAAAAATAATAATAATATGTTATAAGCATAGAATATCAATTTGATGGTTAATCTTTATAGATTTTTTTTTTATAAGAGTTTCAATCTTATCTATTTTTTTGTTAATTAAAAATCATATAAAGGAAAAAAACATAATAAATTATAAATATTATTTAAAATAATGATAAAATATAAAGCAATTTCTAGCATAACTACTACATTTTCATTTTTTTTATGGCCCCTACAAAACCCCAATTCATAATGTTTTTAGGCCTCCTCATTTAAGAGTGTTTGACTTTACTTGCCCAAATAAAAAATGAAAAACAAGAAAGTGTCAATGAAAATAACATTTCATGAACTATGTATTATATGGAAATAACATCTTATGAACTAAAACTTTATAGTTAAAACTAACTTTTTTAATTGAAATTATAATTTTAATAAAATTTATTGATTATTTGTGGCAATTGTAATAAAAAGAGTTGAAATTAAACCTAATTAAATTGGAAGAAATGATTTAATTGGTTTGCGATTTTACAAAATTTAATCAGAGCATATAATTATCATAGACAAATAATATTAAAAAATTAGGCTTGATTATTTTTTAGGTCAAATATAATTACAAATAAAAATAACCAATTTGGTTTAATACGATCCAAATTGTAATTTTTTTATATAAATATCTTTTATTTTTTAAAAAAACATACCAACTTTATGTAAAATTTATAAAACAAATATCAATATTAAAAAAAGTATTTTGACAGATTATATTTTTTAGATAAAATTATAAATTTTTAAATAAATATCTTTTATTTAAAAAAACACCATCTTTATATAAAAATTATAAAAACAAATATCAATGTTTTAAAAAAAGTATCTTAATAGATTATATTTTTAAATAATTGATAACTTTTCATTCAAGGATTTTTTATTAAAATACTTAAATGATACTTTAACCTAAATATTATTTTTTAAAATAATTTTATATTTTTAGATATTTTTTAATGAAAATATATACTTAAAATAATAATTATTTAAAAATAAAAAATATCAATTAGCTCAACTTTAATTATAAATAAATATAATTATGACTTCTAGTTTAGATGATCAGGCTAAAACCTACAATATTCATTATAGTCACAATAATTCATTTAAATACGGTTTGTATTTAATCCGACTTTAATTTTAATAGTTGAAAGCTAGAAAATGACAAACTGCACAGTGCGCCCAACTATAAAAATATCTCATCATTGGAAAAGGTTCCAAAACTCAATAATGATAAGACTTAATTAATCTAAATTAATTTACTTTTTTGTTTGGATTTTAAAAAGGTCAATAATAGCAATACCGTAATGTAAGAAAAAAAAATGTAAAATTTTTATTAAATTTAAATTTATTGTATCAATTATTAAATTATTATATTTGTTAGGTATTAATTAAATACGAACATTTTGACCCGATAAAAATCTAAGGCCCACAAGTTGTTACCGCAAAAAGAGTTATCAGAACAATTGGATTGCTCAACCTGGTATGAAATTGATTCAAAATAGTCTCAATAAATACAGTACCGAGCAGTTGAATGATCAAGTGGCCAAAGACATGGAATAATGAGGTAATTAATTGTCTAAAATAATAATAAATCTTACATTAAATTTCAATAAGCGGTCATGCAAAACCGAAGGATGATCATTTTCATTAAAGCAAATACTAATGATCAAATAAATAGTGAGAATTAATCATTGAATGATTATAAGATTAATTTAATGGTTAGAGCTCAATACAACATAATGCTTCAAACAATAACTGTACTAATTTCGGATAGACAAACTGGTTGGTATCCGAGTTATAAATACAGAGCCCCTGTTCAACAAAAAAGAGGGAGAAAAGGCAAAAGAAGGGGAAGAAGAGATTTGTCATTCGACTCACAAATCGTCTCCTCTTTCCATATTTACAGAATGTAACCCTCCAACTCGATTGAAATTCATACTCACCCCCCTCCTTTATCTATTTATAATTTTTTAATATTACTGATTTAAACGTTAAAAAATATATCGAGAAGTAAGTCTTGTATTCCTCTTACCTTGTGTTTGTTATTGTGGGGGATAGGATTCTGGATTTAGCCCGACTCTTTAATTCGTATTGTAATCCAGATTCTAGGCACGCATCTTTGGTGCCATCTGTAATAATGTGATTAAGCCATTCATTTACATCACAAATTAGATCGTGAAAAATTGTTCACATTTTTCTATAAAATAAAATGGTGAACACTCGAATATAAGGACAAGCAGGTCAACAGCTTCATGGTATCTTGTGGCGACTTGAACACAAATCCCCGAATCCAATTCAAACCGACCATGCGAAAAATACTCTGTTCATCAAAAATTATCAATTATGCATCATAATATCCAACATCTATAAAAATAAATGAACTCAAAATTTAAAACATCAATAAAAATTAATCTTTCAGAAACATAGGACAATAAAATATTTAATACATCAATCAACATTAAGTGATACAGCTCCA
>JAOVVI020019917.1:0-10002 GCA_028571085.2 Nepenthes alata | reverse complement strand
AAGGTATAAACGGTTGGCCCGAAAATGATTATGAAACTGATTTTCTCACCCGGTTACTGTTCATATGCTGCCTCGTCCCCTCATTGTATCTTTGAATCACAATATTTCAATTTTTATCAAATGAAAGCTGTCCTCATTTTACCATGTAAATCACTGATTTCCACAAGATGTGAGCATGATATTATAATCAAGAGGCTCCTACAGTGGGAGATTTGCAATCATTTTTGAAAACAGAGGATGAGTAACAAGGTGTTTGGGAATTTCATCTGCATGATGGAATGACAAGACAACAGATATCAAGCTGTGTTTTGTAACATGATAGCATCAAGGAGTATAAATTCACTTGCCTGATTGCTCCTCCACCGCACAGAGCAACAGCAATAGATTCCTCCTCCAACTAATCATGCCAATTGGGTTCTCTCTCACCCCTCCCTCAGCCCCCCCAAAAATAGTGATGGAAGAGATCCAAATTAAATGCATGTAATTGCTTTCATGAACAACGTGAAACCCATAGTGGAAATACACTCCACTGCCTGGCTGCCTTAACCATTGCCTTACCTAACATAGAGAAGTCTACTTAATCTAGTAAACGCCCCAACTTAAGATGAATCAACTGAAACTGCTCATTAATGAAGTGCCTTAAATTCTCTCAATTCAGATTACATGTACACCAAATGCAACAATGAAACCTATGAACTCAGCTTAACCGGCAACTTGCTGTTTCATACAGCTCCAACAGTAGCCCCTCATAAATAAATGTTCGATCCTCATGCAAGCTACATGGCCCACTAATGATTGAATGTCCAATTATTGTATCAACTCAAGTTTAACTCAATAAAATACTAATTATCCTCTATTAAGGCCTAATATTATAAATCCATTACCTAAAGTATCAAAATTAGGGCCCAATAAATATAAACTCTAAACCCATTAAAATATCAGTAGCCAAAAATATAATCGAAACATTTAGGATGTTATTCATTTTGATTCATACTGGTTATCCGTACTCACATAAAAATTTAGGCTTGCCATTTTCAGTCATGGCTATAGTTGACCAAAAAAATTATTGAAGCCTAAAATTGAATGTATATGAAATAATTATGTCAGAGATTCCCTGGTGTCAATAATTTGCATTAGCATCAACATGATGATAACAATCTTTTTGACCTCAAAATTAAGGACAAATAAAAAATTTGGGAATCAAAGGAGGAATGAGCTAAATATCCATTTATGTGGTTCCTTCACACCAGGGTTTGGGTTGCACTTTGATGCGACATGGAAAGATGATCACTTATGGGTGTTTGACTACCTCCAAATTTTACTTGATAGAAAATAATGCTTTATAAATTTCAGGCCATATCCTCTATCACTAATGCCTAGGGTTACCACTTTCTGGCACTAGCAACAGATTAATGCAGCTAGTAATAGATACTTGAGACATTAATTTGAGTTGTGGTCAAGTGTTTGATCCATGATGTTGTGTCTAGACTATGCATGATCTTTCCTAGTGAGTTCATACACCAGGAGTTTGGCCTAAGCCCATGAATTGGGAGCGGCGATACTTTGTTTCCCCTAAAAAATGGGGATCAAATTTCTTTCTAGGTAATCGTTTATTGTTAGAATGGATCTTGTTTGAGAGAAGACAATTATATACAAATTTGGGTCGAGGAGGTAGGTCAAACATTCATCTTCCTAGGAGTAGAGATTCATTGATGTTTTAGAAGTAATAAATTGAATGTGCACCATCTCTTGCTCGAGGTAGTGATTCTTCTTTAACAAAGCACCAAAAGTAGCCTTGTGCTGGATGACCAGGGTGAGGGGAAGAACCTACGTCGTAAAAAAGATAATACCTAAAAGCATATTGTCACAGTTGCTTTCAATTTGAAATTGTATCTCTATTTCGAAGTAATGGTGGAGGAAATTTTTTTATGAGCTATTTTAGGATGTTTTCTATGTCTATTTGTATAAGAAATGTAGGAGCTCTCGTTTTTTATTGGTTTCAGGTCAAGCTGGTGGGTATGGTATTTGATAAAACCGAGAGGGTGACTGATGTTAATTTCACTCTTGATGATGGAACAGGGAGGATTGGATGCAAACTATGGTAATTCCTCATTACACCTCCTATTAAAGTATGGTGATGAATAATAACAGTAGTGTCATTTGTGTATAAATGGTGATATATGACAGTGTGAATTAAGATTGTATATAGTGTCTGCATTCATGCCATTTCAAGCCAAGGAAATTATTTCTGACCACGGAACATAGATAGTTTCATACTACTGTAGGAGTTTTTCTTGATTAATCATGTAATTTCTGACATTTAACCCGTATTTGCACAACTCCATTTAGAGTGATGGAATGGCATCTAGAAATATGCTGATGGCGCACTTGATTGTATCTAATACTCATGTCAATTCATTTGGCTGATTAGTGAAATATGAGCTTTCTAATGAACTTTGTGCCAAGTGTAATTGCATGTACTATCCTACACATCCTTTTACTAGCTAGTTTTGCTCAACTTCTGGGCGAGGTCAGAATGACCCTTTTTTGTCCTACATGACCCCTGGCCTTTAACACAAATATCTACCCATAAATTGAACAGGTGTGCTGCTAACATGGCCCAGAATTTTGGCCTAATTTGCTAGTATTTCTTGCAGATTCCAGTGTGGGATGGGATACAGTGGGGGGCTTTTTTTTTTTATCATTCTGCAGAGGTGTCTGATTCATGTTTAATCTGTCTTTATCTTAGGATCAATGAAACCTTTGATAAAAAGCAAATGGAGGCTATAGAGTAAGTTCTAGACCCGTGGGGTTTTATGGTATCTTGACTTTTCTGGTTTGCAATGTCATTCAATTGGCAGCACTGATGCTACTTGCATTTTGATCCATGCTTGGTTTTCTTCTCTGCAATAGAGATGGAATGTACATTCGACTCATAGGCCACTTGAAGAACTTTCAAGACAAACCACAAGTAGTTGCATTTTCTCTGAGGTATCTCTCCTTTGTTTCTTATTAATTGTTTATATAAGGCGGGCCTTGTGATAAGTTTGGCTAAATTACTCACAACTGATGGTACAGTAAATAAGCCTTGGGTGTTTCAATGCTAATTTTGAGTCGTACAATTCTGTATATGCACCTTCAAATCCTATTTTTTGTTACTCAACAATAATAGAATTAGAGTTGTATTCTTTGTTAGTTATTGGATTGGTTGGCAATAGTCATGGCTCAGGTTCTTGGGAGCCTTGCTTTGGGGAAATAATGTAAGAATGCCACCAATATTTGATGTCGAGTGAGGTAACTCATTGTAGTGCATGATCCTTCAGCAACATATTCCTGTTTTTATCTCTGTTTTTGTTTTTCTTTTTGGCCGGGAGTAGGGTGGCTTCAGGTTGAGTTTTCTTCTCCTTGAAAAAATGTTGTCCACAAATTGTAACTTTGCCATCTATTGATGAGAGACCTTCGAAAAGCAGAAATCTATCAAAGTAACAACATTAAAATTCAGAATCACTGCACTGTTCCTCTTGGAGCCTTTATGTATGTTGATTATTTTCACGATACTGTCTAAGTCTGTATGGCAGAATAGATTACCACTAACATGTGGATGCCTACAGTATCTGAAATGCATACTCAAGAAACATAGCTTGCCGAAATTGGCAATCCAGTCAAGGCTTCTTGATTTCTGTTATTTTTTCCCACTCTCAAGCCTTATTAATTTCTGTGCTTTCTTCCTTCTCTTCAAGCCCTTGTTTTGGCTATTAGATTCCTTGGATTACTCCCATCTCCCCTGATTAATCTCCTCCTAACAATTTACATGCAATATTTTCTGATTCCAGAAGAAAATGACAAGAATTGCTGAAAACTGACATATCACGAAGCACATCATCTGGCCCCTTTTTTTAAAAAAAACTAGCATCATTATTTTCGATCTCCATGCTCATAATAGAAGATGCATCTTATTTGACCTTTGCTGGTCCAGATATTCCTCCTGAGCCACTTCTCCACTCATTTCACTTGGAATCCATTGAGCATTCAAATTGTAGGCTTTCTTTTGTGTGTGTAAGCTGTCACTCCTATATAAATATTATCATTTTCAGCTTTTTCCACAAAATTTTCTATTAATCAAGTCCTTCCCTGCACCAACAGAAACTGACTGATTTGAATTTGCTGATCACCTAAGGTGCTGTCATTACTACTTGCAAGATCAATGGTCAATATAAGAGCATAATAACTCAGACCCTATATTCAGTCACTCACCAGAACTAACTTTTTTCCATTGGCACTCAGTAGAATAGACTTGAGAAGGCTCGCTGATGAAGGCTTGATGCCACCACTGACTTTAGAAGTTGGCATCAAAGCAGGAGGAACTACAGTCACAGTTGGAGCATCATTTAGTGAACAATTTGATGCCCTACAAAGTGTGGGAATCTTAACTTCTGTCATGCAATGACAGTTTATGTTTCACTGGCCATATGATGTCATGTAAAACCTTTGTCCTTTTCATTTAATATCCTAAAATACATTTAGTGACTGGTATCTTCAAAATGATTCTTGTATGTGAGCCAAAATCGAACTCTCCATGAGATTCATAGTTACATTACTTATAACTTCCTTGTTCATAGACAAAGCGGATTCGGGATGTTTTTTCATTTCAAGGCATAACTTGTATCCATGCACTTTATATTTGCCTGGAGTTTGCTCCCAGAAATATAGCTATCCCTACCCCTGTGTGTGTGCGTGCATGTGCGCATATGTGTGTATATATAGCATTTACCTATAGAATGTAGAAAGTAGCCTGCCCGCTATATTTTCTTGTCAGTGTCATCTGATTTGCTGGCACACATCTACATGCCCCTGTTTACCTCACCTCTCAGTGGGTGGTGTTGCTGTCTGGAGAACATCCACAAATAGCTATGCACATATTTGAAGCTGTTTAGTAGTTGATATTGATGTATTGAATTTGGTTTTACAGGCCCATAACCAATTTTGATGAGGTTACTCATCACTTCATTGAGTGTGTTCACAAGCATTTACAAATATTGCAGGTTTATTTGTGCTCCCAGCAACTGCTTCTGCATTTTTTTTATGATTACTTTAAACAGAAAGGCATGCTTTTCCATTCTGATATTCCATCTTGCAATTGAATATGCTATTTTTCTTCTTGAAAGTCAAGAGGCGATTCCCTTGCTCAAAGTCAGATGATGAATACCTCTCAGAGCACCCCTGTGAAAAGTGAATCAAGCGGATTTCACTCAACTCCACCCGCTCAAGTAAGGCCGTCAATATTGTCTTCTTTATTTATGGTCTACTCTGCATTTTGTTTCTTTGATGTTGAATTTCTTTTTGTGCCATCTTATCCCTCTTTTCCTTCAAAGTTCTCAATGCAGGTAAGTGTTGATGGGCTGAAAGAATGTGATCAAATGGTACTCAATTATCTGCAGCAAGCTTCAAGCCTGTGAGTGTGCATAAACTACTATACTATCTACCACTTGTTTCCTTTGTTTTTTTTCTCCCCAGCCTTTCTCATTTGATTGCTGAGTCTTTATGCAAGGTATTCTAGTTTTTGAACTGCATTTGTCTTGATCACTGTTTCTGTTCATCAATGCTAGCCTTCCTTATTGGGAGCCTTTTCCTCCCCCTTTTTATTCAGCTTTCATTTTCCCTTTCTGAAGCTGGCATTGTGAAGTTTAGATTTAGAGTTGACTGTTGCGAATGGTATGTCATTTTATGGACTGCTTGGCCTGGTTGGTGCCTATTTGCATTGCTAGTTTTACTGAAAATTTCCATGGTTATAGGGCACAAGAAAAGGGCGTGCACCGGGATGAAATTGCCCGGCAACTAAAGCTTGCAGTAGACAAGATCATGTAATTTCTCTTCTCCTAACCTACAAACCATTCCTCCAAAATTCCGAAATAAAGGGGAGCAAGATTCGTTAACTTTGATTTGATTTCAGGGAATCCATCACATTCCTTGAGGGGGAAGGCCTGATATACTCCACCATCGATGAGTTTCACTTCAAGTCAACTGCTGCCTGATGAAAATCATCAATATTTGACAAACTAAGGATCTGCTAGGAAGAGTTACTGTCATTTGCCTAGTGATTTCTCTGCAGAAATTAGGCTTTGCATAATTCTTAAGAGTTTCTAATCTTAGCAGTTAATATATCTATATATTCAGGCTTTGGTTGTGAACTGCATTGAGATGCAGCTATTGTGAATTGTCTTTCCCAGTCAAAAAGCTGCACATATTGCTTGGATGATATAGATGTTGATAAGGTTCAAATTCTAGGGATGTAACAGAAAAAATTCTTCTAATTGTTAGCTTCACTAGTCTGTTGAAGACTTGGCTTCTTGACGTATCAGATTATATTTTGAGAAGGGCGTTTGGTTTATATGCATAATATGCTAGGTTGTAAAATCCTTTGAAGAATTAACCCAATGCCTTTAGTTTTTAGCATGGAATCAGGTCTTAACCTCGAGCGCCTTTGCTGTCTCCCATCGAACATTATATAGCATTTTGTTAAGTTAAATACTGGCAAAGCAAACCAAAACTTTTTGACTTAAGAATGTTCAGGTGCAGAATTAGCCGAAGATTGTTTGCTGGCTAAGTAGTTTAAACAAAAACAGTAGACTTGTAATGCTTGCGCTCCTCAACAACTTTATTCGTCTGAGTCAAATGCACATTTCTAACGTCATTGAAAATTATTGAGTTTACATGAGAAGCTTGCTTATTTGTGTTTGTTTATGTCCAAATTTGGCAAATATTCAGTTTAATAAGCTTGTTTGTTGTTTATTTTGAAGCTTTGTAGGTGCTTATTATTTAGATTGATCTATTCACCATCCAAACAAGTTTTGTTAAAGTAGCTCGAGTTTGTTAAGCTTTCACTGACTCAAGCTTGAATAATGAATTTTCAAGTCTAGGGAGCTTGATCTCGAGCCTGTACTATGTGGAGTTGTGCTTTGCCCGGTCTAATTGCAGCTCATCATAATTAAGTGTGGTTTGATTACATCCAGCTTAACTGAACACCATTGCCATTAAAACCGCCTATGATTGCTTGCAATGTCTCCTCAACCCGTGGGCATGGATTTTCTTATTATTGAACATATGTTACAAGCCACCGTGCTACTTATTGAGTTTGTTGCTAGAATAGAAAATCAATCTAATCTGAAAGGTGAAGGATGAAGATGTGCATAAAAGTTTTTTAAACTCTTAGGCTTGAATATGCCATCGCTCTTATATCTGGAGTTGTCTTTCTTTATTGAATAGGCATAGATGGGTTTTCAATAGGGCCAATCATCTTAGATGAAATCATGAAGCTGGTACTTTTAATTATGTCACTAGCAAGACAAGCTATATTGTTGTCTACTTCATACATCTCCCCTCGATGCTTCTGTTTGGGCATTTGGTTGACAATTGTAGGCATGCTTCCCAAATATTGAATTCATTTTTTGTTCTATTCGTAATAGTAGTTGTATTAAAAAAAAAATTAATGAGCTATCTTTCCGATATCTTTGAATAAGTCATATCTATTCATCTATGCATTTTTGTGCGAGCCCACATTTTGGATAGAATGCTATTTAAAATAAGGTGACTGAATAGTAACTAAAAGGTGATAATACATCTTTGGATTCGGATTATTAAATAAATTAGAGAGCCGTTTAATCTTGTCTGACTTTTGTTATTTCAAATTAGGATTTTGTATACCACAACTAACAAGATGTTAAAGTACAGCGGGATTTGCTCCCTAATTTATCTTTCAATATTTAAATTAAATTTTTTTTTTTAGTTTAATAGAAAGATGAGAGAATGAGATGATAATGTGTAGATATATGTATAAGCGGATTGAGTGTTGACTAGAGAACTATGCTTCGATGGTGCGCTCAACAGGTGAGCAACTTAGAGAGAGAGAGATGTGCCTATTACAGAGCGGCTTTGAGACGAAGGTGTACCTGGTTGGAAAGACACTTTTAGAGAAAGGTGTGTTAGACTAAGGAGCGTCTTAGAGAGAAGTGCGCCTGACTAAGAAGCGATTTTGAGAGAAAAATGTGCCCAACTAAGGAGCAACTTAGAAAGACGTGTGCTTAATTGATGAGCGGTTTAGAGAGAGGTGCGTTCGACTGAGAGGCGATTTTGAGCGAGAAGTGTGCTCGATTGAGGGGCGACTTTGAGTAAAATGTACGCTTGACTGAGGAGCGACTTAGAGAGAGGTGTGCCTAACTGAGAAGCGGCTTTGAGAAAGGGAGAGTTGTGTCTGATTGAAGAGCGGCTAGAAAATAGATGATAGTGTTCTGAATGGTGCGCTTGTGGGGAGCATTTTAGAGAGAGGGGAGACATTTGGATATCTAATTCTCTAGAGTTAAGATCGATAACTTGATCACAGGTGGGAACGCCCTCTACCCCAAAGGGATTCCAAAGGAAGCGTCGAAAAATGGATTGGAAAAGAGAAGATCCCCCTTTTTTGCAGAGGAAATGATGCTTATGGAGTGTGTGTGTGGATCTGTCGGCCTTAGGCTTCATAGTTTTGCAATCGCAAATAGCCAACATCGTGGATTCTTGGCTTTGGGCTTGGTAGAGTTCTGTTGGGTTGCTGCATCTTGGGTTCTTCCTTCTATAGGTCGGATTTTGGGTCGGTCTATGAGCTTTTGGACCCATCACTAGCCCCTCGTGTTGAAATGTTTGAATCTTCGACTTGCAACATGTTCTTGATGGGATATTACATGTAGACCCATACACGTTTTCTTTTCCTAGGCATGTTCCTTTCCAGGCACTCTGCATCTTTTACTCTATTCGGTAAGATTGGATTCCCTACCACTAGCAATTCTTTGTTGAGGGCAATCTTCTACCGTCAACACAATCTCCTTGGTTAAATGTCTTCCCTGGCTATAAATGGAGGAACTTTCTACGCCTTATATTACAAAGCATCGCCTATCTGCTATGGAGTGGGTCTGCTTGTAGTTGGCATGGAGCCTACACTGTCATGAGTCAAGATTGGCAGAGACTCTTATCTAATGTTCAAAACTGATGGCCGAGGATGCGTCTGAAATTTATCTTGGTTACCTTCTTTTAGGCTCGGCTTGAACAACCTCGTGTCGCACTGAGCGAGGTTCGGGCTTTGGGGTCGACTTCCTCATCTTCCTCCTGGTGTTGGATAGCCCTCTTTGATTTAGTTTCAAAGAGGTGGAGGGCTATTCTACCATCTACTAGGGGAGGTGCTTTTTTTTTTACGTCCATGTCGAGCCCTAGCCTATGTTGCCGCGGTGGGTCTTGTAGAGGCTCACAGACTCGAAGGCTTTGGTTGGGCTTCAGTGGACGAGTTTTTGTGATTGCCTCCCAGGTGAGAGTAGGAGTACGATGTCTCGTTATTGTAGGGGGTTTTTTCATACTCTTCCTATTGTACCAAAAGCTCAGCATGGACGCCGCAACGGTCAGCGGGCGACCTTTCCTCTTACAACTGTCCATCTTGAGGGTTAGTTGGACAACTATAGTTGAGTCGCCGTTCTATGTATTTTTATTTCTTTTTGAGTTGTACGTTTGTTGTTGTAAATTTGTACTTTGTAAAAAAAATTAATGAATAGAACTACTGAGCATTATTTGTCTTCATATTACATGGTCTCAATATTCTTGTATGATGTAAATAGTTGAAGCGTTTGAATGTAGCTATCTATTATGCAATTTCTAATAGTCTGACAACTCGGTCTTCTGACAATTCGACTGATAATAATAGGTCCCGAATGCATGGCTTGGACATAAATGAATTGAACTTATCTTGAGCTCGTTAGGGTGGTACATTGCCAGTCTGCCGTCATTTTGGAAAGGGGGTGTGTCAAGGCATCATTACTAGTGGTGTGTTGCCAACTCGTCGATCTAGGCCTTGGGACCATCAGGCTATCAGCGCATTATGCAGGGAGATAAAACATTAATCAACATGATTAACCCGGTGAACTGGGTCTCTTTTACTCCCCACAAGTAGTTCAAAATAAGCAGCGGAATCTGAGCTTCATAAAA
>JAOVVI020019916.1:0-10002 GCA_028571085.2 Nepenthes alata | reverse complement strand
AATAATAATAATAATAATAATAATAATAATAATAATAATAATAATAATAATAATAATAATAATAATAATAATAGAAGAAGAAGAAGAATGAATATGAATTATGTAAATAATCGGAGGAGATTACCGCTTGTTGGATTCCGGTGAGATAAATGGCCAAGGAGCACTCGTCTTGTCCAGGGCACAAGGCAGACATGGTGACATCAGTGATCGCCGGAATCACCATGGACGCAGAGAATTCATACAGAAACACCGTCATGAACAGGTGGCTCAGCCCTCGCGACAGCCCCTCCATCTCCAATTCCTCCTCCGCCCTCTCTCTCTCTCTCTCTCTCTCTCTCTCTCTCTATCTCTGTGTCTGTGTTTGTGTGTGTGTGTGCTTTTCTTCTCAGACTTTTGCCTCTTTACAGGTACCGTAGTGATAAAGCCGCACTATCTTCGAGCAACGCCTAGACATTGCTTCCATTGATATTTTTCCCCTCTTCTCTCTCTGTACTATCCAATAATATCATGGGAATTTGCTCTGGCCCCTTATATTTAAGGGATACTCAGCTGTCCACGTCTGCTTACTTAACTATTTATTTTGGATAAATTGCATTTTTTTTCCTAATGAAATTCTTAAAATGCCAAAATATGCTTATTTCTAAGTGGGTTTGAATTTTAGGACCGAGTAGTTATGGACTTTTGATGGCTACCTAACATTCAGGAACACTTAGAACTTCTTGGTATTGAGTTTGGAAGGATAGCTAGAGGCCGGCTAGAATTTTTGAGTCCATTTGAAAATTAAACAAGAGTAGTTAAAGACATGCCGACTTCATCGTTGCATCCGTCGAGCTTGGCCGAACCTCCCGTAAGGTCGACCACGTCTCAAGCACGGTTCGCTAACCTCTAAATTTACTCGGATGTGGTCCATATGGACAAGACCAACCTCCCACTAGTATGCTTTTATGCAAGAACAATTGCATTCATTGGCATCTCTTTTTTTCCGCCCAACTCCTTCTCACATATTCTGTTCAATCAATATACTAGTTTGAGATTTCTATGTATTAAATTATTTTTTAAATATTTAAAATAATTGATATGTAATTTGAATTTGGGTAGTTGTCTGTGTGAAATCAGGATTTTTTTTTAAAATTTTTTAATTTAAATCGTATGTATCACGATAATTAATAAAAAATCAAAAGATACATGACTTATTTCTTAACCTATCTTCCGATATTCAAATTTAAAATCTTTCTAATGAAATGAAATATTATGAGAGGCTAAGGATTAGAGATAATAAGAAATGGATGATTCGGCTCCATATTTTTGTAACCAAAAAATGTATAGAAGGTTATAACTCTTTACTTATAATTTTTATAAGTAATTCAAATTTCGTCCATTCGTTTAAGAAAAATAGATGTACTTATAGTTGTACTAATTAATATGTCGTTCTTGAAGAGGTATGACTGTATATTAATTGATGAGTTATATTCAGTGGGAGCTAAATAATCCACCGTTACATAACCTTTGAATCTAATGCATATTTATTAAGCATATTAATTATTCAATTGATCTGACTGTTTATTTCTCAATATACGTAACCATTTAGATTTATTAACTAAACGGTAGTTTAGTATCTTAAACTTTTATATTTTTAGCAGTCTGACCATTTGGATATCTAATAGTTTGGTCGATTTTTTTTCTGTTCTAAGTTTAACAATTTGGTTGATTCATATCCTTCTATGGATTGACAGTTTGTGAGCCCCTCACAAGAACAGGTCGGGCTGATCTTATATTGGATCATACCCAATACCTTCTCCATATACTCGAAGGTTGAATTTAAGTTTTGAGTATATTAAAATGGAAATCTAATTTGTGAACTTTGAAAACTATTCAAATGTTCCTTTTCGAGAATATCTTAATTAATGCATATTGATTATTAATTTATTTTGTTAATTATAACTTGATTCTCCACTTTATTAATTAAGATTCTTTGATCATTTAACTGATTTACTTTACTCCAAAATGCCCCATTTCCTAGCTTGTTTTTTGACTATAAAAGGAGCTACTCTTATTTGATCTGTAACCAAATCTCAAATATCAAAAACCTCTCACCTCAACATTTGATGAAGTTTTCATTAAGTGAATATGAGTAGAAAGTTCTCTCATATACTTTTGTATTCTTCTAGGAGACTTTCTTGAAAATTGTCTTAATTACTCTCTTCTATATAAAAAATCATCTTGATTTTTCTCTTTTATATAACATCCAAAATCGGGGTGATTTTCCTTTCAGGTAGCTGCTCCTGATAACCCTCGACGTCCATTATAGGATATCTATATTTTGCAGCTTGTTAGAGAAGATTAGCAGGTTCAATATCTCATGACTTTTGTATTATGATATCTTTGTTAAATCTTCATATCAACCTGTTGAGTCGATTAACTTAATAATGAATTTGAGAGAGAGTAAAACTTTTTGTGATGCTCTTGCTTGTCATCTTCTTCTAGTTGTTGAACCACCCATCTTTACTTTTCTTTATTTCAGGCCAAATTCAGTTAGCTTCTATATTGTAAGAATATACTCTTTATATAAGTGTATCTATAAAATACAGAAAAATTTTATTTATATGTATGGGAATATAAGTCGCCAAAAATTTTGGTTAATAAAAATATCCAAATGAAAAAATTTCTTTAGTCATTGGCTTCGATACCTTATCGTTTTTCAAGTTTTAATTCTGTAGCAATATATCTATTCGGTATTTTGGCAACTTTGCTTTTTGACAATTTAGACTCCTTATAGTTTGATTTTTTAACAATTCACCATTCTAGCAAATCTGCATTATTAACCAAATAACTAGGACTTCAATTTACAAGGGTTAACAGATTCAGCCTACAAAGCGAATCAAATTTCCAAAGTAGAATTTCTTTAACTTGCTTGATGACAATAGGGCTGTTATTACTTTTGTGATGAAAGTGACTCATTAGCGATGCCATTTAAAATTGTTATCATTTGAAACGCATCATTTTCAACTTCAATTGCCATTTAAAATTCCAACATCTTTCACATTTCTCTTTAAATTTTAGTAGTGTGTTCTTCATGACTTTACATCAAAGTACTAGCTTCCCAATTTCTCTAATTGTTCAAATTTCAATTTTCCATGGTTCCCCGAAGCACCTTGAATAATTTCTCTGACCTCACTTCTTACCTTATCATAAATATTATGTTTGACATCTACTATAAGGTATGGACCTTAAATTATCTTTTTAATAATGAATAATTAAATTAAATGGATAAAATTATCGAGGATAATTAGAATTTTAGATCAAATTAATTTTTTTACCAAAATTAGATCAAGTGATATTTGACCAATACCTAACCCATACATATGCATATTTTTGATAATAAGATTGCCCATGAAGGATGCATATAGGGTGATCACACATAATTTAAGCAGATTGGTCACATCAAATGCGTGCTAGAGGAACAAACATGCATATTTGGAAGAGAATATTAACGCTTGACACACGTTTGATGGACACCGGTGTGTCGTACAAATTTTATCTGACCACCCGATACGCATCTAATAAGTGTACATGCATTAATCTTTTATGTAAGGCCCTAATGGCCAATTTTTAATCATTTTTGCAGAGATTTTGAGAGAAGAAAGAGAAAGCAAAGAGAGAAAGAGAAAGAATATGCAGTACAAGAGGAAATCAAGTGAAATTTAGGAAATCTTTGTTAAATTTAAATATAACGAAAGTTTATTCAAGTCTTCTTTTCTTTATTGCTAATTATTTCTTACCACTTTAAATATTTATACATATATTATTTTTATACATAAAGTTACCTTGCATACATGTAATTCTATTCTCATATCATAAAATTTTTATGATATGCATACATTGTATCCTTACACATTGTATTTAAGTGATAAGTTTCTATAATATTATACTTGAAATCTGAAATTTTGAAGTATGTGTTTCTACATGTCTTTAATTATCATAAAATTATATATACATTTTTAATACTTGAACAAAATTAATGAAATCATACTAAGTATACTAAATTTTTGTAATTTTTGAAATTATAACTTTTGTATATCTTTAATATGCATCTTGAAAATTTTCATATATTTGTAAATTATACAACACACTTTGTATATCTTTTAGAAACGTAAACTAACATTTTTACATGTTTATGTGTTATTGTATCTCATTTAAAGAAAAGAAAAGAAAAGAAAAACTCCACATTAATTTGACAATAAGTATATTTTCTACGGTATGAAAAAATATAAGAATATATTTTTATTTTAGTAGAGTTTTTAGTTCAATTATGTATAAATTATTATAAAAAATTAATAAAATATATTTAAATATATCATATTATATAGAAGGCTATACTTATTATCCACTAGTGAAAAAATAACATTCGGCCATATTTATAGGATTATATATAAAAACTTACTCAGAAGTTATGAATAGTAGTATATGTCATTTGATTATATAGAAATAATTATAACCCAAATTTTGATATTTGATATTCAATATTTATTGGTGAAATTATTACTAATCATTGACCTCTAATATTCTTGTATAATTTGAATACAATTCAGATAATTATATAGTTTGTTAAAATTAACTGTCAATTTTAAAATTAGGCATGATA
Source organism: Nepenthes alata (assembly GCA_028571085.2). NCBI lineage: Eukaryota > Viridiplantae > Streptophyta > Magnoliopsida > Caryophyllales > Nepenthaceae > Nepenthes > Nepenthes alata. The sequence goes on along the minus strand of JAOVVI020019916.1, from coordinate 5,360 downwards.
AATTCGTAAAATGATATTGTTCGCTTTTAAGGTATGATGCATCCCCAGTTTCTAGGTTATGGTATGAATTAAGGAGCCACTTGATCTTTCACTGCATGTATAATTAGAACGGGTCTGATTTTTGTCGCTACTAACTTCAAACTTGTGCACCATAAATTATAAATAAAATATCAAAAGATTGACGAGACTTACTATCTAATTTATCCTTCAATATTTAAGTCAGAAATATTTCTTAAGTGATAAAAATATATAATTATGATGCTAGATAATGTAGAATTGTATATGAATGAGGGATGTGAGAGGAAGATTGGGTCTTGTTATGCACCCTACGGGGGGTGACTTAGAGAGGAAAGAGGACTGGGCTCCAATTGTACGTCTGATGGGAGGTGACTTAGAGTGAAAGGCGGATTGGGTTCCTTTCTGATTGCACTTGGTAAATGACTTACTATGGCTATACTTGATAAGTAGCTCGTTAAGGGTTACACTTCGTAAGTGGCTTACTAGGGGAGCACTCGTGGAGCGACTCACTACGATGCAATTATGGAATGTCTCACTCCAAGCGTACTCGTGGAATGACTCACTATAGATACACTCATAGAGTGGCTCACTACAGATGCACTCATAGAGTGGCTTACTATAGATGCACTAAATAAGGGTCTCACTAGTGGTACACTCGGTGGGCAGTTACTTTTGTGAGGAGGAGGAAGAGCAATGTAGGGAAAGAGCTTATTTCTCCCTTTACTCTTTGGGGGACCCAAGCTTATCCCGGTCCAAAAGGGGGCCTAACGGGTTTGAGTAGGACGTTCCCTTGATGCTGGAGAAGGATCTTCCCCCTGATGCCGGAGCTCCGCCCCATCCTCCTTTTCTTCCTTCTCTCCCTAGCCTCATAATGGTAAGGAGTATTTGTAATGCTTCGTGAGTGAAGATTTGGAGCCAAGGTTTGTGATAGATATCGCCTCCTGGTTTACTGGCCATTGGAGGCCTAACAGGAGCTGCCTCTGTTACGTGTTCCCTTACTATTGTAAAGAGGCTGTGAGTAGTCACCCGAACCAGTTGTCAAGTGGCTTCAGACAACGTTCTGCACGTATGTGATTTGACCACTCTATTGGCTGCTTGCGAGAGGGCTTTTCGTATTGGTCCATATGATTATGCTGCTAGTTGGGTCGTTGACATTGTCCCCTTTGACCTATTGCTCTCTGTGCCTCATTCTGATCGCCGCTATGGCCTATGAATCAGGTTGGATCGATTTTCTTATTGAGACTTAGCCCACCGTTTGTTGGGCCCCTTGTGCATTGATGGTTGGGCCAGTATTGGTTTTGCTCATGGTGTCACTGGACCCATCAAGGTATTTTATCATATCATATCCAACATATTTTTTGATATATATACGTATGTATATATGTATAGTTACTTATGAAAATTTATATATCGTAATAAGTTATTGATTTATTCTTATTTTGCTATCCTTTCACATTAGAGAATTCACTGTTTACTTGCAAATAATTGGATTGAAAGATAGCTGTTTGGTGTTAAACCTAAGATTTTGGTTCAATTTGTATATTAATATTCAAAGGAACAATAATTTTAAGTTGTTAATTTTGTTTAAACTATTATGTATTGTAAATTCAAGATGTGAAGATGTATGATATTGGCTTTTTGAGTTGATTTTGATTTTCTTTAGCAGTTTGGTTGAATTATAATTTTGATTATCCTGATCTTAGTATGGATATTTCTCCGTATGTATATTTTGAGGTTATCAGTTGTCGGTACTTGAAATTGTTTTCTAAGTGTGGTATTTTGAGTTCCGATTTGATTTATTACTTTTTCATACTATTTGTCAATATTTGATTTTTAAATTTACATTCTAATACTATTTTTGAATTTTTGATCAGTAGCAAAAATAGTTAAAAATTGAGTAATTAAGGATTAAATTATTATCTAAGCAAGCATGGATTAGAAAAGTAATACAATTAGATTTCATGATCAGAGACGTGACATCTGCAACAAATGCAATATTCTTTCTGCCATTTCTTTACAAATTTCTTCATTTAAATAGACAGCTTGCTCTCCTAGGGACGATTTTATTGTCAGATAAGAGATTGATTTGAAAGACAACCTCCGAATTCTTTTGCAAGGAAACTTGAAGAAATAACGAAATGCTCAAATATTCCAACCACTTTATTGCCGTTCCAATGTCATTAGATACATTGTGACATTTTTCATTTTCTTTAGCCAACGGTGTCTTCGGTTAGAAGTCCAAATGATATATAGGCTTCAGCAGTTCAAGCCGAGCCGAGCCGATACGGCTTTTTCAAGCTGCATCTGAGCCAGTTTACAGTCGATTGCTGCTTCTTTTTCTCTTCGTCTTCCCCGACTCATTTACCTCATTCTACCATTCAATTTCATTGAATGCTGAAATATTAGTAGTCCATTTAGTGTTGATAACTCTCTAATTTATTAACACATCAATTCTCGACCGATTAATGAAAGTAACGCCCGATTGAGGTATTTGATAGTTTTGCCTATAAATCAAGCATTCTGGCTTTATCCCCGGCACCAAACTCAACCGATACACCACTTAAAAGAATAAGGCGTGTCCAGAAACTCAAAGTCGGCCCGAATTTAATAACCCGAAAACAGAGCAAGCAAATGGTGGGAGATATAAACTCAATTCTTTATTCCGCTTTTGTAGTTATTTACGCCACATTATTTGCTCACATTTGGTATCAGAGAGAGCATCATTTCTACCTTTACCGTTCTGCCATTTTCAATTTTTGTCCGAAACTTAAAAATTTAAAGTCTCCATTTTTTTAAGATTCGGTACAAATGAGCACCGAAAATCGTTGGAAAATTAAATTTCTGACAATTTCATATATTTTTCATTAATTTTGGTGTTCATATGATGCTGTTTCAATCGGGTCTGAAAAATGGGTCGAATCAGGCATTGTTGGGTTCATTCCGACAATTAAGAATGATGCCGTTTTATCGCTATGCTAAACGCTTGATTGGCGTTCATTTGGGCAGATTAAATTCACATATATATTTAGTAATACGTATATATATATATATAATATATACGTATATATTTATATATATAATTATATTTATTATATATAATGAATAAAATATAATATTCAGAATATAATTGTATATATGTGTATATAATGTCTAGTTAATAAAATAATTTAATTAGTTGAGGATTGGTTACAGCATCTTTAATTAATAAAATTATTTTTTATTATCATGTGTGATATAAAGACATTAATTGTGGTTAATTATTTTTTAATATAATAATATTTTTCTCATAAAAAAATTTATTAACAAAAAATTTTATTATATTAAATTAATTAAATATGATAAAATGTCAAATTATTTTTCTTAATTTGCTCAAAGGGATTAAGAATTGAAATATAATTTGATAATTTTATCATAAAATTAGAAATGAATCTATTTGAATTAAAATTTAGCCCATATATAATTTTTTTGTCAATTGATTCATGATATATGCTTTACATTGATAAAATATAATTCTGTATTTTGTTAGCCTCATTTGTTGGATATTAAGCATTTTTTTATTTTTATACAGTCATTCAATCTGTTAATCTTTTCGATATAATATGTAAAATTTCTGAACTAAAAGGTGATAACTATAAGGTGTGGAAGGAGAGAATTCTTCTTCACTTATGGTGGATGGACATAGATTATGCTACACGAAAAGACGAATCATCTGCTCTTACTTTTACCAGCACTCCAATTGATGTAACTCTTTATGAATGCTGTGAGCGATCTAATCATCTTAGTTTGATGTTCATAAGTACTAAAATTTATGCTGGTATTCGTGGTTCTGTTGACCAGCATAATAATGTGCAAAATTTACTGAAGGATATTGATGAACAGTTTGAAATTTCAGATAAAACGCTAGCAAGCACCATGATAATGAAGTTTTCATCTCTAAGGCTCACCAGTATTAAGGGTGTGTATGAGCACATAATGTAGATGATGGATGTAGCGGCTCAATTAAAATATTTAGAGGTAAAAATGTCCGAATCTTTTCTTGTACACTATATTTTGAACACGCTTCCATCATAATATAGACTTTTTAAAATATCTTACAACACACATAAAGATTGTTGGGTCCTGTACTACGGGCGTCCGAAACCCGAGGCGTACTGAAGAAGCCTCGCAAAGGCGGGGAATATTTTCGTTTTGGCGAGAACTTTTGGGCTTATTTTGGAGGGAAAACCCTCGCATCCTTTCCCAATAAAAGGGCAGCTCCTACAGGAAGAAAGGGAGGGAGAAAAGGAGGAAAAAGAAGCAGAAGGCAAGAACCACATTTCCTGGCTTTCAAAGCCCAGGCCTCCGTTGGTGAAGCAGAGTGAGGGACTCTCACTTTCTCTCTCTCGCACTTTCTCTCTCTCCGTCTTCGTCTTCGTCTGTGTGACAAGCAGGAGGCAAGAAGAAGCTGAAAGGGGAGAGAGAGAGGGCAGCCCCCCTTTGCTGGTAAAAACATGAAGGACTGGCCTTGCTTTTGGGTCAGCAAGCAATGCGCCGCATCAGAAGAACACAAGCACGAAAGCAGAAGTGGTTGTCTCGCATTTAACCGCAAAGGGAAGGCAGAGTACATAAAACAAGAAGCCACGACAAAAGCTGGCCCAGTCATCTGAACAAGCAGAAAGCTACTCGGGAGAACCAGACGGAGCAGCTTCCTCTTGAAAATTACTCAGACAAGACAACTCCCGGATCCCGGCATTCCTCGGATGAAAGTTTCTTCTCCCTAAGAACCACATTTCTTGGCTTTCAAAGCCCAGGCCTCCGTTGGTGAAGCAGAGTGAGGGACTCTCACTTTCTCTCTCTCACACTTTCTCTCTCTCCGTCTTTGTCTTCGTCTGTGTGACAAGCAGGAGGCAAGAAGAAGCTGAAAGGGGAGAGAGAGAGGGCAGCCCCCCTTTGTTGGTAAAAACATGAAGGACTGGCCCTGCTTATGGGTCAGCAAGGTCGCCGCCGACCAACAGTGCCCACCGCACCTCACCAAATCGAGCACGAGGCGTACTGAAGAAGCCTCGCAAAGGCGGGAAATATTTTCGTTTTGGTGGGAACTTTTAGGATTATTTTGGAGGAAAAACCCTCGCCTCCTTTTCCAATAAAAGGGCAGCTCCTGCAGGAAGAAAAAAGGAAAAAGAAGCAGAGGGCAAGAACCACATTTCCTGGCTTTCAAAGCCCAGGCCTCCGTTGGTGAAGTAGGGTGAGGGACTCTCACTTTCTCTCTCTCGCACTTTCTCTCTCTCCATCTTCGTCTTCGTCTGTGTGACAAGCAGGAGGCACGAAGAAGCTGAAAGGGGAGAGAGAGAGGGCAGCCCCCC
>JAOVVI020019915.1:0-10003 GCA_028571085.2 Nepenthes alata | reverse complement strand
TTGACAAGTCAATCTGGTTAACTCTTCAAACAAGTTAATCTAGTCAACTTTGCTAATTCGGTCAACTTCTATAATTTGGTCAACTATCCTAACCGGTTAACTATCATAATTCGGTCAACAAGTTAATATGGTTAACTTTTCAAGCAAGCCAATCCGGTCAACTTCTCTAATCCGGTCAACTATTCTAACCGGTTAACTTGCTACCTAGGCTGATTTTCCATTAAGGCCGGATTGCTATGTCCTAGGAACCCGATCTTCACAATACTCTACCTCTTATAAAATTTATCCTCAAAATTTAACAAAACTTAAATACCTCATGGAATTAATTTTTGTCTCACCCAAATTATCCAAAATAATAAATAATCATATAATAATTTTGAATATTACATGCAGCATGAAGGAGGTACTAGGTGACCAAGCGATCGGCCGATTGTGCTACTTATCCCAAGTCACCCAGGCCATTCTAGACTGTCAAATAGAGGACTTCGATCACAGAGGTGAAGCAACTCTACAAAAGGCCCAGTCTGGCGAGACAACCAACCATGTTCCTCTGGATTTTAGTGATCCGGAGAGATGCGTGCCAATATTGGCTCTCTTACGTACCTCTATAAGACCAGCTAATCACCGTCCTTTGGTAGAACTTCGATATCTTTGCATGGACCCCTGGCGACATGCTTGAGGTTTTGACTAAAGTGATGGTCCACAAGTTAGACCTTGATCCGAATTATAAGCAAGTCAGGTAGAAGTAGAGAAACCACTTCATCGAAAAGCTCATTGCCATCCTAGAGGAGGTAAAGAAATATCTCAATACTAGCTTCATCAGGGACGTCTAGTACTTGGATTGGTTATCTTACATAGTCCTTGTTAAGAAGAGTAATGAAAAGTGGTGAATGTGTATCAACTTTTTTTATGTGAACAAGGTGTGCCCGAAGGACAGCTTCTCGCTACCCAGGATTGACATACTGGTTGACACCACATCTAGGCATGAGCTGCTCAGTTTCATAGATGCATACTCAGACTACAATATGATCTGGATGAGTCTGAAGGATGAGGAGCATGCTTCCTTCATGACGGACTAGGGGACGTACAACTATATGGTTATACCCTTCTAGCTGAAGAACACAGGTGCCATGTACTAGTAGCTTGTGAATAAAATATTCGAAGCCCCGAATTGGCTGGAATATGGAGGTGTATATAGACAACATGCTTGTCAAAAGCAAAACCATCGATAACCATATCTGTTAACTCAGTGAGACTTTTAGGGTGCTCCGGGCACACCGGATGAAGTTGAGCCAGGCTAAATGCGTCTTTAGAGTATCATCAGGGAAATTCTTGTGTTTTATCGTTTCCTAGCAAGGGGTCGAGGCGAACCTCGAAAAGATAAATGCAATCATGGATATGAGCCCATCGCCGACCATGAAGGACATCCAGTGGTTGACCAAAAGGTTTACAGTACTCTCCCATTTCCCGGCAAAATTCAGGGACAATTACATCTCTTTCTTCAAAGCCTTGAGAGAGACAAAGGCGAACGACTTCTATAGCATGACTAATATCCAGGTCACCTTTGAGAAGTTAACGGAGTACCTAGCTGGCCCTCCTCTCCTGACGTCACCAATAGAAAGTGGGGAGTTACACCTCTACTTGGTAGTTTCAGAGGTGAAACTGAGCTTTATTTTGATCCAAAAGTCATTTGATGTACAGTGGTTGATCTACTACATCAACAAGATGTTGACAAGCACCGAGACACATTACACACACATTGAGAAGGTTGCACTAGTGCTCATCTATTTGGTGTGGAAACTACAACCCTACTTCCAGGCATATAAAATAGTTGTCTTGACTGATCAATCTTTTAAGGGAATCCATTGAAAGCTCAATATGTAAGGATTGCTAGTCAAATGGGCAATTGAATTAGGTGAGCTTGACATGGAATTCAAACCAAGGCCGGCCATAAAAAGATAGGCCTTGGCAAACTTCATCATTGAGGTCACGATCTCAGTTCCAGACATTGATACTCATGGTAAAACCGATGGCTAGCTGGAGGTGCTAAACTGGACCCTCAACGTGGATAGGTCCTTGACACACGTTTGTAGTGGAACGAGAGTGATCATGAGGACTCTTGACGGGTTAGAAATGAAGTACTCATTGAAGATAGGATTCTCAGCTACCAACAACGTTGTCGAGTATGAGGCCCTGATCGTCAGGTTGTGACTTGCAAAAGAATGCTGCACAAGGCATGTAACCATTTACAATGACTCAGAATTAATTGTTAACAAAGATCACAGAAGTTTTGAGGTGTCGAGCCATTTGCTCGTGAAATACGTTGCAAGAGCAAGGAGTATGGCCTAGAAGTTCGACAGGGTCGAGATTATGCACATCTCAATGGCAGACAACTGAAAGGCTAACTAGGTCGCGAGGGCCGCCGCGGCTGAAAGCCCCGAGCAATACTCAAAAGACATGCGAGAGGTCTTTACCTCTCCCAACCTATAAGAGTCCGAGCAAGAAGTGCTACAAATCTCTGACAGCAAAAATTGGATGTAGCCCTATTGGAAATATATCATGGATGGCATCCTGTCGAAGAATCTGAATGATGCTAAATGCATAAAGAAGATAGTTAGTTGGTACACCATTGTGGATGAGACGTAGTACCGCTAAGGGTACTCCACCTTATACTTACGATGTCTTGCACCGGAGGAAGCCGACTATGTGTTAAGTGAGGTGCACCTCGGCATCTATAGGTCACACGTCAGGGACAAGAACCTTACCTTCAAGATAATGTGCCAAGGATATTATTGGATGATGATAAAACAAGACGCCATGGATTTCATGAAGAAGTGCAAAAACTACCAAATCCACGGCTACATGCCCCATCAGCTGCCCATAGAGCTGAGGGCCCTTTAGGCCCCTTGGCTATTTGTGTAATGGGGGCTCGATATACTCAGCCCATTTTCCATCATGTTTGGGCAAATGAAGTTTATTATAGTAGGCATTGACTACTTTACGAAGTGTGTCAAAGACTCCCCCTTGGCTTGAATTATTAAGAAAAATGTCATGGAGTTTGTTGAACAAAACATTATCTGCAGATTTGGGATTCCCCAGATTATCGTGATTGACAACAAAACCGAATTTACCAATAAGCGCTCCACTAAATATGGCACGAGTTTGGACATCTTGTTGGTCTACACCTCAGTCGCCTACCCATAAGTGAACCGGTAGGTGGATGTTACCAACCAAATCCTACTACACTGGCTAAAGACCAAACTAGAAGACGCTGAGGGATCCTAGGCAGATGAGCTACCTTCCGTGTTACAGTCATACCAAACGACATCAAAGGAGCCGACATGTGAGATGCCCTTCAATTTGTGCTACGAAATTGAGGTCATCATCCTAATTGAGATCAGACTACCTAGTCTCCAGGTCGAGAGATTCGACCCACTTAACAAGTCCTAGTGACTTAGAGAGTATCTTGACCTGCTTGAAGAGGCACGAGATGTGGCCAAGATGTGCACAGTCGCTTATTAGCAACAGGTCATCTGGTACTACAACAAAAAGGCAATGGCTCGCGAACTCGAGATAGGGGACCTGTTCTACGGAGTGTAGAGGCCATGGGTAAGAATGCTAAAAGGAACAAGCTCTCCTCGAATGGGAAAGGTCCATTTCTAATCTCGACCATCCTACAAAACGGAGCATATAAGCTTTAAGCACAGAATGGAAAATTGGTCCCAAGGATATGGAACATCGTCAACCTTAAAAAATATTACCAATGATATCTTATTGAACCAAGGTAGGTCCAACATACATTACCAAGTGTGCTTGTAAAAGTGCATCACGTTTAATAAAACAATTTATTTGCTTGTTTATGGATTATTGATTATTGTTAATGGTTATTACTTGTTTGCCTATCCATATGAATACTTGTGTGATATTACATAAATTAAGGCGACCTAGGCTACCACTAAATAGGACAAATTCTCATTCACCCATTACTAAATCTCGGTCTCACACCAAGTGGCCCACACATGGTTGAATTTGAACCTCAATCCAGCATCAAGCAGCCCATCGACGGTTGGATATCAAAAACCTTAAGGGGCTTTTTAGCATGCGTGTAGCCACTCTCCCAGCAGAGATGAGCACTGTTAGTTGATGATGGTTAACAAGTTAGGATCCGACGCGTGAAAATTACATCCCATAGGGAGATGATCTCAAGTGATTGCATGTTGATGATGACCCTAACTCCGCTAAAGCCCGGCCACAACAACGATGACGCTTAACAAGCAAACAATGGCACATAAATAAAGCTGTACAAAAATATAAAAAAAGAGGACATTGGGTGGGAAAATTCTCTGTTATTCATTGCAAAGTTGAACTGTAAAGGCGTGCCTACGCTATATACATATACAAAAAAGGAAGGCTACCATAAGGCTAGGGGCTGGGCGGGAGATGTGATGAGGGCTCCTTCCTATCAACAAAATCGATCAGATTGGACTGCGTTGGGCACCCCTATTCCTTAGGTCAAAAGACCAGTAGGAAAGATAGGGTCGATGAGGGAAGCGATTCATCGACAAGGTATATGTCATCCAAAAATCTCACATTCAGAGCCTAGCCCACCATCTTCAGGCTGAATCGAGTCATCAACTCCGCTCTAAGTCTAACGTTCTACCTCTAGAGGTCTGCGACATGCTACTTGGCCTCTTGCAAAGCGTCCCTGGATCTCGACAGCTCCCCCATGAACTCAGATAGTTGAAGCTCAAGACTGGAGACCTGATCCTTACACTGATGAGCCTTGGAGGTGGCGGCATCCACCTGGCCTTGCACCTTCTCCACCACACTTGGATCAACCCTCATTTAGGTCAGGTGATGGACCTCCGCTTCTAGTAGGCGAATCTTGGATGATTGCTGGTACAAGCATGTCTGCAAAATGTGTACCATCTTATCATCTTCCAAATAAGAAAAGGGGGAGATTAAACCTGGCCAGTCCTAATGAAACAAAAAAGTTCTGAGAAACATACCCAAATGTATGGCAATTCTGCAACTACAGTGCTCAAGAGCACCCTGGATGAAGACGCTGGAATAGATGCTTGCTCCGGTTGGGGCTAATGTGACACAGAAGACCATGGACAAGACGTCTCCATGATCACCACCTCCTCAACATCACCTCGCGGCTAGGCCCCCACTGGGTGGGTCACATTGGGACCCTTTCTGGCTAGCTCACATGAAAAGCTGAGCATTGTCTACTCCAAAAAAGAAGAAATGACTACAAGGACCCCATGATGGGCCTCCTACAGGGCCTCTTGTTGAGCCTCAAGCTGGACTGCCTATTAGGCCTCCTCCTGGACTACCTCTTGGGGCTCCTACAAGGCCTCCTGCTGGGACTCCTACTAGGCCTCTTGCTGGGCTTTAGTCGGCACATAAATTGGCCTAGTCATCCCCTAACCTCTGACTCACTCGATGTGCCTGCAGTAAGAGTAGGAGGCCCACCGATCACAGCTGCTTCGACACCTACCTCAGTGGTACCAATATCTGAGGGTATGATGGAGGCAGATACCACCATCGGTAGGCCTTGGGCAATAGAAGAAGAAGATCCTAGAGATGATACCATTTGTCGTTGATATAGACTCTCATAAGGATCCTCGATATACAAGGTCCCAACCTTCCTCTTGGGCTGAGCAGGTGGAGGAGTGGTGGCTCCAATACTGTAAGGTACCGGTTTTCAAGATATGACAATCAGGAGTAATTAAATTAAAATAAGTGAATCAAAGTCTAAGGATACAGAAGGAATTAGATCGAGAGGCCCGAAGACCCAGGTTTGGGAGAATTGGGAACTGGTATTATAAACCTCAAAATGTCAATTAGTAAATAACATTCAGGTTTTAAATTATGCTAATTGCGATGCATTAAATTAATATAATTAAAAATTAGGCTTAAGGTACACGAGAAAAAAGTTTCAGAGGCAGAATAGGGGGTTAATGTCGGGTGCTCCATCTAGCCACACGACGCCTGCTGGGCGCTCGAGCACCGGCAGGCAGGCACCAATTCTAGTGTGCTGGCACCCGAAGCATGCTCGTTGTGCGCTCGAGAGCCAGTCTATTATAAAGACACCTTGGGGCTTTTTACCGTTGCAATTTTGAGAAATTTGAGAGGGAGGAGAGAGATCACAAAGGAGATGAGAGAGAAGGAAGAAATCAAAGCTCTCGGGCTTGAATCCGGCTTGGAGCTAGTTGGAGAAGTAATAGGTCGGGTTGAGGCAAGTATACCCATACCTATATCCATTTTGTTCTCTTCTTTTTTTATTTTTGTTCATATCTCTCAGGTATTTTTATTCTGATACCTCCCAAAACTTGTATTTTGTGGAACCCACAACTTGGGCACGGGTAATTATTAATTTGTTGTCCGATTTGATAATTTTACACGATTTGTGTGCAGTCCCAAAACCCTAACCTTCATCGATACTATTTACCTATGCCCAGACCTCGTTTAACAAATTATTTTGAGTCTCATATATGTTTTAGTATGAGATAATGAAAACCCATGTCTTGAATATGGATAAATTCAAGATGGGTGTCCGATATTTGCACATATGGCACCTGTCATCCGCGCGGGCACTGTTCACCCATGCGGGCACTGTTCACCCGAGGCAATTGAGTAATTTTTGCATGATTTCACCATGTTTAATTGTTATTTAAGTTATATATATTTGCATATGCTTAATTGTATATTTCAAAAAATATTATTATAACCATTTGTGAAGGGTTATTTCATCCAGAAGCTCTAAAGTCATGTTTGGCCTGACGTGGTAAGGATTTTCTGTCTCTTCCAAGTATCACGTTAAATTATGCATATGTTCGAAATCATTTGAAGGCCTAAATCATGAGAAATTGTTATATGTATCTATATATATATAAATTTTACAAGATATACAAAACTTTTAAGGGACTCTACAATCTGTTATGTTTGATAATTTGTTCTCCAGAGAGTGAGAATTTTGTATAAGAATCTGGTGGACCATCCCATAAGAATAAGTAATTTTGAAATTTGAATCATGGATTTGTATTTCTATGGGTAATATTCTATGGCATGCCTTAGGATATTACAATAATATATCAAGGAATGCTCCTTGACCACAGGAGACACTCTGATGGCATATTTGTTATTTGGCCTTGTATATTGGCAAAAAATATACCTTCTGCCACGGGATGTTAAAAATTGAGATATTGTGGTAGTGCCTTAAAATGTGTGGGGTACATACACATTTTATTCCTCGATTGTCTGTTTCATTAGCTAGTGAGGCTCACTAGATCAAATTAAAAAAGGTAATACAAATTTCTCCATGTTTTAGAACCTAAAAGAATCAAAGATGAAATGTGTAAAGTTATTAGTATTCCGAAAATGTATTTGATCATACTTCATATTATGCATCATGTTCCTAATCCCTTCCTTTTTTGTTCATATTGAGTATATTGTATATGTTTTTGCTATATTGTAGTAGCTGAATTTTAGGCTCACTCCTTGTTGCCTTCTCTTTTCTTTAGATTAGCATAAGCTTGTATCCGATGAGACAGAGTAGAGGCTAGAAGATGGCTAGCCGTGGGACTTGGAAGATCATATTGAAGATTTATACATTTTTGGTTTTGTATACTTTATGAAGAGTTTTATATATATTTATATCGGACTTGTTGGTGTATATTGTAAAAATGATGGATGACGAGATAGTATAGTCTGCTGCACATGGATGTATGTGTATATACTTCTGCAAGTTAATATGGTTTACTTCAAGTACCTAGTGGTATCTCTCTGTGTCCGATGTTGTGTCCGGGGACATAACGTTGGAGCCATAAAATAATTGTTGCAGATTTAGGATCCTGTGTAGGTTAGTTTGTGTTTGTCTAGACGTGGAGTTTATTTGGATGGATTTTTGATGTGTTGTGTTTGTATATTAGTTGTACCGGGTTAATCCACAGGTTTTGTATTTGTTTGGCGAACAATTTTCTGCCAAAATGTTACCAAATTTTTAGAAAAAAAGCGGTCTGTCACAATTGGTGTCAGAGAAAAAGAGATGTCTTAGATTTGATTTGAATATTATGCAGAAATTTTGGTTAGATTAAGACAGTTTGAATAAGCAAATGTAGGTATAGGACAATTAAATTAGATTGGATAGTTCTAGTTATCATTGTTGGCTAACTTAGGCTAAAACTAAGTTAGGAATAGTGATTAAGTTTGGTTATCTAACTTATGCATCGTAGTTAGTGTCTGAAGCACAATCTAACCCGTGTGTTTTTATTTCAGAAAGAATATTAGCGTTGGCTCCTAGACAAGGGTCTACTCATTGTGGTGGTCGACCGTGAGGTTGAGAGCAAGAAGTTGTATGGAGGCATTTTAAGGTTTAAAATTGATCGATGTCGGGCTAGTATTTGAGTACATTAACATTGATTCGAGGCCTAAATAGTCAATTTTAGTTCGAAATTTAAGTTTGATCGGCTCTGGTTGAAGTCCTCAGGCTAGTACTATGCTAAGAAGGGATGCTTGAATATGATGATCAAGTGTGATGGATAAGGTGGAATCGACGGCTTGAAATTAGTATAACTTAGAGTCAATTCTTGTGTAGTGAATCCAAGGATGCCAATTTATAATCAATTTAGTAATGATTAAGTACCTGAACTTTTGGGTAGCTCAGATCCTATAGAGGTTGAGATATGAATCCTGAGAATTAAGATGGTGTTGATGGTTATCTAGTGTTTGGAAGAAGATAAGGTAATGTTGCCCCATACAAGATAGAAGAGGAAGTCAACCTTGGGTGGTTGACGTGAAAAGAGTAATGGGTCATGAGGATAGAGAGATATTGTAGGATATGATCATGGATGCTTTTAGGAATAAATATTCTTCTCAACGGATTTTGAGAGCATGTTTCAATTGTGGTCATCGGCCACGTGATCAATGATTTTCTTTATCCCATGGGTCGGTTAGTGAGGAAGTCCAATGCCTTAGATCTGGGTTTTACGCTAGTGTCTAGAGGTGTAGAGTGTTGTCTACTGTGGTAGAAGAGTAGGATCTTTAAATCTTGTCATTTTCATATTTGTGGATTTTAAATATGTATTTTCAATTGTGATTTCTAAGTTTATTCATTTATTGGAGGATCTAGGCTTGGTACTAGTTGTGTCGGTGTCTACGACACTTTCTTGTGTCCGTAGGTATGATTGATTGGGTAGGTTGGAATTGTTTTGTGGTACTGAGCCTTGATCTGATTTTGGTGGTGTTTTGGTTGATAAGTCGTCGTATTAGTATGAATTGTGTTGATAAGAATATTATGTTTTGCAATCTAATTGTGAAATTTTGACTATGAGGCAGAATTAATCGAGGTATTAGAAAATTAGTATCGTTGTGTCTGCAAGTCATTTAATAAGGACATGTGCTTGATTTATTTAGTGAGATGAGACCATAATTGGGAGTTGTTTTGTGGTCACTAAGAAGATTTAGCTGATTTGTCTCTAATCAGTATTTGAGGTTGTGTCGGAGACGGTACCAATATTCTTAAGGATTCTGAATAGAATCAAGAAAGCATTGATCAGGTGCCACTTTGGAATGCTTTAGAACATTTGACAGACCACGGTCACAATTCTCTAGTGACCTCCGTCAATGTTTGTACTAAGTGTGACGGACCGGAGCTCTTGGTGGGATACAACACTCGTCCATTCATAACACAAGGTAAATGACTAATAAGACGAACATGAGTTATCATACATAACTCAAACATATAGCGTACACAGGATCCAAATGGATGGACTTCTTAATTTGGCCACAACTTGGCCGGCCAAGATTCTCGGTCGATCTTAACTAGGTCGGTCGGCTATAGGAAAGAGCATTTATCAAATGAGATGTCACTAGGAATCAAAATTACTTAAACCATAAAATTTAGTAGAAGTATACAATTCTCCATCAATTTATACATTATACAAAGTCTCCAAAATGACCAAAAATACATCAAGTCGATCAAAAACTACTACATGAA